>LLCB01000316.1:0-67268 GCA_001414345.1 Hymenoscyphus infarciens | reverse complement strand
TAGTCTATAATAGACTAAAAGTATATAATTAAATAATTAGTTAATTAGAAAGGTTATATAAAAGAGGACCTTTAGTCTATTATAGACTAAAAGTAGGTGGTTTTTAGTCTATAATAGACTAAAAGTATATAATTAAATAATTAGTTAATTAGAAAGGTTATATAAAAGAGGACTTTTAGTCTATTATATACTAAAGATAGGTTGTTTTTAGTATATAATAGACTAAAAGTAAGTTGTTTTTAGTCTATAATAGACTAAAAGTATATAAATAAATAATTATTTAATTAGAAAGATTATATAAAAGAGGACTTTTAGTCTATTATATACTAAAAGTAGGTCGTTTTTAGTCTATAATAGACTAAAAGTATATAAATAAATAATTAGTTAACTAGAAAGGTTATATAAAAGAGGACTTTTAGTCTATTATAGACTAAAAGTAGGTGGTTTTTAGTTTATAATAGACTAAAAGTATATAAATAAATAATTAGTTAATTATAAAGGTTATATAAAAGAGGACTTTTAGTCTATTATAGACTAAAAGTAAGTGGTTTTTAGTCTATAATAAACTAAAAGTAAGTGGTTTTTAGTCTATAATAAAGTAAAAGTATATAAATAAATAATTAGTTAATAAAAAAGATTAAACTAAAGAAGACTTTTAGTCTATTATAGACTAAAAGTATAGAACTAAATAAATTATTAATTAAAAAGATTATACTAAAGAAGCTTTTTAGTCTATTATATACTAAAAGTAGGTGGTTTTTAGTCTATTAAAGACTAAAAGTATAGAAGTAAATAAATTATTAATTAAAAATATTAAACTAAAGAAGACTTTTAGTCTATTATATACTAAAATTAGGTGGTTTTTAGTCTATTATAGACTAAAAGTATATAAGTAGATAATTAACTAACTAATTTAATAGAGTAATTTATAGAATACGAAAGTATTTAAGTATAGAGTAATATATCGACGAAATTTTACCTCGAGTTCTTACTCGATTACTATTATTACTTACTAGTAGTTTTATCTAAGGTAATACGTCTATTATAGAGTCTAAATCTTGTATTTCTATATAGTACTGTCTACTAAGAAGGGTTTAAATAACTAACTTAATAATAAAGAAGATATAAGTAGTTAAAATCCCTCTACTTCTACTATATATCTTAATTAAAACTTGATAGATTAGTTTTAATTTTATAATTAATAAGTTAAATATACTAATAATAAGCTTAAAGAAACCTAACCTAGTCTAAAATCGTTAATTAAATCGATATAGAACAGTTTCTAAGTATCTAATCTATAGCTAATAGCACCCTATCTTTAATAAAGGTCTTTAATATAAAACAACCTACTAAACCTAAAACACTATTATCTATTTTTTTTTTTCAAGGCTTAAAAGATATACAGAAACCTAGAATATATCTATAAAGCTATCTAATATAATATAGAGAGAATATGCTTTAACCGATTTTATAGATATTAAGGATATACTTTATAAGATTTTTATAGCTTATACTTCTATAGATAAATTTTCTTAGTAAATAAGTTATATTAGGGCTTCTTTAATAGATTTATTTCTTAATAAAGGAATCTAAAGCTTAATTACTTACTATAGATTATATAAGAATATTAAATACTCTATTACTCTACTTTACTAAACCATAGGTTTATCTATCTATACTTCGCCTTATAAGTATAAAGGTAAAGATAGGCTAAGCTAATATTAATTACTCTAGACTCTTCTCTTTTAATTATACTACTTCTAAGGAAGTATTCTAAATAGCTTAATAGATTAATATCTATCTAAGATAACTCTATTACTAAGTTATTTAAAAGAAAGTAATAGTAAATAGTACTCTAGTTATATACTTATAGAAATTATCTAGCTATAATCTAAGCAGCTAACTAGGTAGCTCTATTATTAGAATAGGTATATTATTATTATTATATAGTTAAGATAGAGTTATTACTCTAGAGACTATTAGATAAAGGACTAGTAAATAACTTTCTAGTAACTACCTTTACTTAAGAGATAGGAGTTTATTAATATATTTATAGATCTTTAAAGATTAGAGAGATAGTTTAGAAGAAATACTCTCTAGAGTTAGTAGGTTATTATAGTCTCTAGAAACGTTTGCTTTCACTTATAGAGGAGATAATAGTAGAGAGATATTACTATTCTAGTCGAGGTCTAGCTATTTTATTATTAATTTATCCTACTTAATTATATTCGCTACTACTCCTACTCCTTCTTTAAGATTAAGTAAGCCTTACCTTTAAAAAGATTATTCTTTAGAATAAATAAAGTTATTAATTTTAAGATAATAAAGTAATATAAAATCGTAGTTTAATTTAACTAGTACTAATAGACTAACCTCGACTACCTTATAAAGCTTACTAGCTTACTCTCTATATTACTTCTATACTCTCTTAACTATATTATACTATTATATATAAATAATAATAATCTTCTAAGTTGTTTTAGAAAGGCTATATTTCTTTTTATAACATATTTCTATAAAAAAAAGGCTATTTACTTTAAAATGTTCTTACTATATTTACTATATTATATTCTTAAATTCCGCTAATCCTTAAAAAGCCTTGTTTTCGTATTAGGCCTCTATAATAGCGAGTATTACTCTTTTATACGATTTTATTAATCCTAAATCTATTCTTAGAGAGATATAAATCCGTTATCGGTGTTGGCCTATTATATAATATCCGAAGAGAATTAAGTAGAGAGTTAGAGTAGTAGTGCTCTTAAGGCTCTATAGTACTTACCTTTAGTATACTTAGAGGGATATATAGGGGTGGTAATAACTAAGGATTCTATAACGAGGTTCTTAAGAGTAGATAGAGGAGATGTAGTAATATAGTATAGAGAGTAGGGAGCCTAAGCAAGAGCGTACTAGTAGCTTATAAGTAGGACTAATTTACTAATTTAATATTCTATTTAGAAGAGGAGGTAAATATTGTAGTAGCTTAGAGAGAGAGAGATAGTAGAGATAATATTATCTTAGTAGCCTTAGTAGTAAGGCTAATAAAGTAATAAATACTTGAAATTTTTATAGCTAAACGCTTAGAGTATATATAATATATTCTAGGTAGTAGTACTTCTAAGATAAGAAATAGTAGCGTTAATATAGTAATAATAAAGTAGATAGATTATATTAGGGTAAGGAATATTTATATAAGTAATAAACTAGTCCTTACTTATAATAAGAATGACTATAGTTTATCAGATCTTAATCGAAGTAGTAGTAGGCCTTTTAGTAGTAGAAAGTTTATATTTTCTAGTACTAAGAGTAAGCTTAAGTTAAGCAAAAATATTATTAATTATATAGTAATAACGTATTAAGTTAAACACTATAGTCTGTCTAACTTCGATCTAAGTAAGTATTTTAATAAGCTATCTACTTTTAGTCTATAATAGACGAAAAGTCTTCTTCTTTAGTATATATTAGACTAAAAGTACTCTTCTTTTAGTATATAATAGACTAAAAGACCTTTTTTATATAATCTTTCTAATTAACTAATTATTTATTTATATACTTTTAGCTTATTATAGACTAAAAACCACCTACTTTTAGTATATACTAGACTAAAAGTCCTTTTTAATATAATCTTTTTAATTAACTAATTATTTATTTATATACTTTTAGTCTATTATAGACTAAAAACTATATACTTTTAGTCTATAATAGACTAAAAGTCTTCTTCTTTTAGTATATAATAGACTAAAAGTCCTCTTTAATATAATCTTTTTAATTAACTAATTATTTATTTATATACTTTTAGTCTATTATAGACTAAAAACCACCTACTTTTAGTCTATTATAGACTAAAAACTACCTACTTTTAGTCTATTATAGACTATAAACTACTTACTTTTAGTTTATTATAGACTATAAACTATCTACTTTTGGTATATTATAGACTATAAACTATCTACTTTTAGTATATTATAGACTAGAAACTATCTACTTTTAGTATATAATAGACTAAAAGTTCTTTATAATATAATCTTTTTAATTAACTAATTATTTATTTATATACTTTTAATCTTTTATAGACTAAAACATAGCTACTTTTAGTATATAATAGACTAAAAGTTCTCTTTAGTTTAATCTTTTTATTTAACTAATTATTTATTTAAATACTTTTAGTCTCTTATAGACTAAAAACCACCTACTTTTAGTATATAATAGACTAAAAGTCCTCTTTTATATAATCTTTCTAATTAACTAATTATTTATTTATATACTTTTAGTCTATTATAGACTAAAAACCACCTACTTTTAGTCTATTATATACTAGAAACCATCTACTTTTAGTATATAAGAGACTAAAAGTCCTCTTTTATATAACCTTTTTAATTAACTAATTATTTATTTATATGCTTTTAGTTTATTATAGACTAAAAACCACCTTCTTTTAGTATATAAGAGATTAAAAGTCTTTTTTTATATAATTCTTTTAATTAGTTATTTATTTATTTATATACTTTTAGTCTATTATTTACTAAAACTTACTAGCCTTTAGTTTATAATATACTAAAAACTATTTATCTTTAGTATATAATAGATTAAAAGTCCTCTTTAATATAATTCTTTTAATTTATTATTTCTTTACTTATATACTTTTAGTCTATTATAGACTAAAATCTATCTACTCTTAGTATATAATAGACTAAAAGTCTTCTTTAATATAATCTACTTAATAAATTAATTAATTATTTATTTACTTTTAGTTTATAAGTAAAAACTATCTTCTTTTAGTATAAAGTAGACTAAAAGTCTTTAACTTTTCTAAATAAGTAGTCTTTTAAGTTATAATAACTTTATAAACTTTTTATAGTAAATTATTACTAGAACTCTTTAGATTATTATAAAGAGACTTTAAGATTAATTTCTTAATTAATAATTCTTTTAATAATAAAAGATATTATAAGACTTATATAAGAGTATTTTCTTTCTTACTTTTTTATATAGTTAATATAATAGAGAGTAAAACGTTAAAAGAGAAATTAGATATAGCTTAGAATATCTCTTACTCTTAGAAATTAATAGACGTTAGAGAGATCGATTATTATACTTTTAATAATTTACTAAATATATTATTTAGACTTAGTATATATATTAAACTACTTTCTAATGTTGATATTTTATAACCTAAGTTTATATTTATATTAATTATAAAGAGTAATAAAATAATAAATAGATTAACTTTTCTACTATTATAAGTTAAGTAATATTATTAAAGACTAATAGTATAATAGCTACTAGGCTTATAACCTCTTATAGGTTTAAAGTAAATAGAAGTAATATTAGTAGAATTAGGTTTTTATTACTATTAAGAGAGAACTATCTACTATATATAAGAGAGAGTATAAATACCTTATAAGAGTGAGCTAACTCTAATTAGTTAGTTATATAAGAGTAAATATCTAATATAATAATAAAACTTATTTTAAGACTACCTAGTTTATAATTTTATAGCGCTTACTCTCTCTCGTTAAAGAGGGCCTTAAGTATTTAAGGTTTATACTATTAGGTTAAACGTAAGAGCTACTATCTATAACGCCTTAAACGTTAATACTATCTATTATTATCTTAATATAAGATTTTAAAGTTAAGAGCTCTACTCTTAATATAATATAAGCGTTCGAGTAAAGAATTACTTCTATGTTATAATATACTTTATAGTTTATCTTATCTTTAGTATTTATATCTAACTATTATTTAGCTTATTCCTTTTTAGCCTTGCTAGTATTAGAGCTAATAATAGGATCTTACCTTTAAATCTATACTACTTAAGAGAAGATAGGTTACATAAGCATAGATAGTAGATTAGGGTAGTAGTAATAAGCTAAGTCTTAATATAGATATATTCTTTAATTTTTAAATCTATTTCTAACCTTCGTTGCTAAAAGTTTATAAATAGTTATATTATATATAGGGTTTATAAAGCCTAGCTTAATAAGAAGTATTTAGAATCAGACTAGATCTCTAGAACCCTTAGGCAACTAGGTGCTTATATTCTTAGAACGCGTTAAAGTACTTTAAATAAGATATTATAATATCTTATTTAGATATAATAGGCTAAAGTTAATACGTTAGTTATATAATATTAGTAAGAGTTCTATACTATCGATTTTATAAAGTATTTCGTCTACTAGAAATCTAAACTCTTATAGACTAAGATAGAGTAAATCCTTCTTAGAAACATCTTTATAAGGGATATAATACTATAGATACTCTTAAGTAATATACTTTTATACTTAAATACTATAATTTAGCTCTTCTATATTTAGTAATTTATTTATAAAGAGCTCTTAAGATATAATAGACAATTTATAGATTCTATACTTAATATATTAGAGATTAGAAAAGAGTAGGTAGAGCTAGAAGGTTTTATATCTAGTTAATTATTAAGTACTAGCTACTAATTTTCGTTTATTTTTTAATATTATACTACTATAGAAGACGTTAAAGTTAGAATAGTTTTTATAATTTATAGATAAATAAACTAATATACTATTAGAGGGAGTTAACTAGGCATATACGTAACTAGGTATAAGTATAACTAGCTATAGTAATTAGGTATAAACTAGGTAAAGCAAAAGTAGGATTAATAAGTAGGTTTATAAAAGGAAGATATTTAATATTTAGTAAAGGATAAAGCTTTAGAAAAGGGAATTATAAAGGTTGATATTTCTTAGGTACTCGATTAACTACTAGCTCCTACTATAGTATATTTTATCTTTTCTTTTATAGAAGAGAAACCTTAATTTATATTACTATAATAGAATCGTAGCTAGAAGTATTTATAGGAAATTAATTATACTTCTTAGCTTTTTAATTAAAACTATTAAAAGTAGAGATTCTAGACCTAGCTAGGGTATATAAAAGCTACTAAGCTTTATTCTTACTAATACTAAAATATAGAAAGAAAAACTAATAAAGATAAGTTTAATAAATATACTAAGTTTATTAATATAAGTAGTACTTAATTTTAAGAAGTAATTAATTTTATAAGTTAGTATTCTTAAGTAGTAAATATACTTTTATAAATAAGTATATTAGTAGGCCTCTTAAGGTATAGTATACTATAATACTTCTAAATCTAAGAGGATTTAGATTATCTTTTACTACTCTTTATAGAAATTACTAGATACTCTAAATATATAAGATCTTTAATTATCCTAGCTTCTAGGAGTTAGTAGGTATATATAATAGAAAGAATAATAATAAGGTTTATAAAGAACTTAAGGAAAATATTATTAGTATTAACAAGAATTAACTACTTTTTAAAGAATCTAAGAAAGTATTAGAATAAAGTTATAAGTATATAAAGTAAAATATTTTAAACTATTATTAAATACTAAGTTAAGCTTTATTAAGTTTATAGCTAAGTAAAAGTATATTAAGATAAGCTCTATTAACTATATATTATAAAACCTAATAACTAGATTTAAAGCTAACCTCTAAAGTAAACCTTTATAGAAAGGACTATAAGTATAAGTAAAATAGCTATATAAGTGAGAAAGATCTTTTAAATAGAAAATAATTATTATTAAGAGCTACTTATATATTTTAATTAAAAGATTTCTATAAATAAGCTCTAATAGAACGTAGATTATAATATTCTAAGTACCTAAGCATCTAAGCACCTAAGTACTTAGCTTTAAGAAAATAAAAGAAGAAAAAGTAGAGTAAATCTACTTCTAATATATTTACTCTTAGAAAATATATATTTAAGAAAGAACCTTAAAAAAGAAAGATAACTCCTTTTATAAATTAGAAGGAAAAACAGTTAATTATATTCTTAAAAGAACTACTAACCCTCTCTATTAGAAAGAATTAAAAAGAGGAGCCTTAGTATAGAAGTAAGATTAGCTTTAACTGCCTTAGATTTAAAGCTTTTAATCTAGTAACGTAATATTAGATTCTACATCTAAAATACTATTACTTAAATTATTATAGCTAATACTTTTATTATTAACTTATAAGATAATAAGAGCGTGATAAGTAAGTTCTAGGCCTATAAGTATTAGATATAGAAGAAGAAAAAAGTATAGTAATAATAACTTACTTAGTAGCTTTAATAGGTTTTAAACGTCTAAAACTAAATATTTATTAGTAAATAGAATTCTAGAATAAAAGCTATATAATTATTAGGACCTATAAGAGGTAGGCTAGTAAATAGGTCTTATAGGTTTTAAGCTATTATTAGAGAGGTTTTCCTTATTATAGTTTTAAGTATTAGAAGTTATCCTTACCTTCTTCTTAGGTAGTAGCTCGGTTAAGGATTATTTATTTATAAGTAATTCTATTTCTAGTTATAGGTTAGAATAGGATTAATATAATAAACTTAAAACTTACTTTAAAGTACTATTATAGAAAAGTTAGATAATAAAGCCTCTACTACTACTTCTCTAAACTTAGAAGGCCTTATAAGTAATATTAGATAAATTACTTCTAAAGTTACTAAGGAAATATACTACTTAATATATTAGAACCCTCTACTAAATCTTTTATATAAACCTCTTCTATTACTATCTTAGAAGCTAACTTATTAATATCTAGAGTAATATTAGATAAATTAATTCTAAAGTTATTAAAGAAATATACTACCTAATATAAGGGAAACCTCTACTAAATTCTCTATATAAACCTCTTCTATTATAGCTTTAGAAGTAGACTTATTAAGGCTTAGAGTAATATTAGATAAATTGATTTTAAATAAACTTAGAGAACTAACTATCTAACTTAAACTCTACTATTTTAAGCTTAGAGTCTAACTTAATAGGACTTAAGAGTAAAGTTAAGATAATTAATTTTAAATCTATTAAGAAAACTTACTACCTAACTCTTTATAAACTACTACCTCTTTAAGGAAAGCTAAATTATATTTTAAGAAAGAAGGACCTAAAACTAATATTAGATAAGTTAAATTTATATTTAGTAAGGAAACTTATTACTTAATCTATCTAGATCTACTATAAAGTCTTTAAGGAAAGTCGACTCTGGTTTTAAAGAGCTATCTAACTCTTAATCTACTTTCTTAATAGATTCTAAGATAGTCTAATTAATATAAAAGAGATTTAATAGCTATTATCGTTCTAGAGCTATAAATTATAATAAGAAGAGGCGTCTCTACTCTATAATATTATTAAAAACGTCTATTAATATATATAGGCCTATTATACTTAAATCTAATTAGTCTACCTACTACTTAGTTCTAGATTTCTATTTATATTCTCTATCTAGAGTTTTAATAGTAAATTCCTTTTTAACTTTAGCTCTAATATTATAATATAAAATAATAACTTTCTTCTTAAGCTCTTTATAGATAAAGAGGTTAAATCTAATATCTTTATAAAAGGTTATACTAGTAATAGTATTAATATAGCTTTTAGCTTATATATTAGTCTTAGCTTTATTAAGTAGTTACTTCTAAGTAAAGGTATCAGTGTCTCGAATAGTAATTTTATAAGCATTTATAGCCTTATTACTAAAAATATAGTGCTTTATACCTCTTATTAGCTCTAATAAGTTAATACTACCTAGTGATTAGAAGCTTTTATTATTAGAAAGGTAGAGATTAGCTAAGGTGATTTTTTTCTATTAAATAGCTATAAGTTAGGAGAATAGAACTAAAATCTAGGTTTTAATCTTAGACTCTAGTAATATAAATAGTTATTTTAGGTTTTTAATTTAATCTTTTATAAGCTTAAGATAAGAGAGGAGGATTATAAAATATAAGTAGTATCTATTATCTTATCTATCTTTATCTTTATCTTTATCTTCCTTAGTATACTTATACTTTCTTAGAGTTAGTAGATTATAGAGTATATCTATACTTTCTAAGAAATAGGCTTTATCTACTAGATTATTAAGAATAGTAGCTTTAAATTTTTTAAGGTTATAGATAATGATTTATAACTAGGAGACTATTATGTTAGAGGGTTCTTAATAGAGTATATAGCTTATATATACTATAGAAAGTTAGTATAGGTTCTATTATAAATCTCTTATATTATACGAGCTATAGAGGACAGATAGTAGAGCTTATAGTCTATAATAATGATTTATACTAGAGTAGAATAAAAATTATGTATTTACTATAATATACTTAATAGAAGGTAATAGTAAGGAAAAGCTAAAGGTATTAGTAGGGTTTTAAGATAGGACAGACCTCTAAAAGCGGCTAGACTAGCTTTACTCTATAATCTACTAAAGCTATAATCTCTACTTAACTTTATAACTTTCTTTTTATAAGCTAGTATATAACTCTAACTAACTCCTTTTATATTATTAGATTATACTTTATATACTACTAATTATTATATATTAGAATTAATAATTATCTTAGAATAGTAAGTTACTTAACTTATTTATAACTAGTTATGTTTCTAAGATTCTCTAAGCGCCCTCTTTTAAGTAAGTACTTAAGAAGTTTACTTAGTAATTTAGCTATAAGCCTACTAGTACTAACCCTTACTTTAAGATATATCTTATAGAATATAGCTTTAACTTAGTTAATTACTACTAGTATATAAAATAGAATAGCCTAGTAAGACCTTTCTTATATTCTAGGGTTTCTCTAAAACTAATACTTTTCTAGCTTTAGACTTCTCTATTAAAGCTACTAGCTACGCTATCGCCTACCTCTATTATACCTATTATAATTATATTATCTTAATTATTTAGTCCTTCTTAAGCTACTATCTTATTCTCCTTAGCTCGCTCTTACGTTATAAACCTACTATTACTATTAACTATCTATTAGTTACTTTTTAATAACAATAATAAACTTAGTACCTAATTCCCTAGCTTTAGTATACTAACTAAAGCTATATTATAATTGTCTTAGTAGACTATAAAAGGCGTAAACAAAGCTCTAGGTCTAGTTACTTATTCTCTTAGTATAATAGGTATTAGTAAGTTACTTATAGACATTATAGTAAAAGCTAGTTACGATTTTATAAATTTTTATACTAGAAATAATAAAAACTTTAAGTATATTAAAAAGACTATTAAAGTACTATTAAAAGTTAAGAAAGATAGAGCTACGTTACTAGGTTCTTTTCTTATTACTATATTTATTTAACTCGCCTATCTTTATAAAGTAATAAATAATTAAAAGACTTTTATTAACTACTTTTAAATAGATACTAATACTACTATAACCTTAAAATATTATTATTATAAGAAAGTTAAATACTATAATCTTTATAATAAATACTAATAATTATATACTAAAGCTAAGTAATTTAGTACTAATATAGTTATACTAGATATAACTTAGATTAAGCTAGAGAAGAGAAGTAGTAGAACTCGCTATACTTAAGGTCTTTAATATTATCTATTAGCCTTTTTTTTATAATATTACTTCTTATGTTTTTAGAAATAAGTAAATACTCCTTAGTTTCTTTTTTTTATTATATTATTAATAGTCTTTTAGTTCCTTTCTTTTAATACTAAGTCTTAGTTTTAAACCTTGCTTTTCCTTTTTTCCCTAGTTACTTTATCTATAGATTAGAGTTTTTTCCTTCTACTTTCTATAGATTGCTTTTATAGATTAGGGGTATAATCCTTTTATTAATAAACTTATAGTAAAATAATAGAAGGATTTAATTAATATATAGATATATAGGTAGATAGGTTTATATAGAGATTTAAGCGTAGATAGAGTAGTTAGTTAGTTAAAGAGTTAGTTTACTATTATACTAGACCTTTCTTAGACTTTAAATTAATAATTATGTTCTCTCTATCTACCTATGTTTATATATTTTCTTCTACTATAATACTTTATCTTATAGCGTTAGCTAAACTTTTTATAAGAATAACTCTTCCTAGTATAGTCGCTTTTATAACTATAGCTTAAATAGTTATTAGCTACCTTATTAAAAATCTTTTTAAACTCTTAAAGTATATCTTCTTTATATCTATATACCTTTAGATTACTATATACCTATTCCTTAAAAAAGTCCTACACCTCTTAAGACTCTTAAAGCAGATTCTTATTAGTATAGTTTAAATACTTATAGTAGAAGCCTTAGGCCTATATAGTCTTTTATAGATCTTCTTTCTTCTATACTATCTCTCTTCTTATTAAGTAATTTATAATTAATATTAGAGCGTAAATTATACTAGGTAGTATAATAATAGTATTGCCTATAGCTATTACTATTATACAGATATACTACTATTTAGGCTTTTAAAACTCTTTATAATTAATAAACTCTTTATATAGAGACTCTCTCTTAGGTTATTCTAAGTAATTTATCTATATAAAAGGCTATAATTTCATAGCTTCATCTCCTTTGCTAGTTTAGTTTAGTTCTAGAATTATAAATGTATATAGTCTTATTAGATCTTAGTACTACCTAGAAATAGTTCTAGCCTAGCTAAAAAGCGTAAACGATTAATAATCTTCTACGTTAATATATCTAGAGCTTACTATCTTCTCTATTTATTTACTAGTTATAAGTAATCCTTTCTAAGCTCTAGCTATATAGTATTTACTTACTTCTATTAAGAAAGTATATTTAATAGTAAGAGACTACGAAATAGTACTATCTTCTTTTAATAGTAAGTTTAGTAGATTAAAAGAGGGCTTTTTAGAGTCTTCTTATTAGATATAGTAAATTACATCTACTATTAGTATATACGAAGTCGAGCTAAGATTTATATTCACTTACTAGTCTAGTTGTAGTACTTCTACCTAGATATCGTCGCTATATTAACTACTTAGGTTATATAGATATATATTCTTACTTATATATACTTAGTAGTTTATAAAATCTAGGTCTTTTAAAACAAATACCTTATCTTAGCGATTCCCTTAGAGATAATTATATAAATTGTTTAAATTTCCTATAAAGAAGTTAGAACTAAATTATATCTAGTCCTTAGTAAGCTAGAGATCTGTTAATATATATATACTAATTAGTATTAGGCAGCTATAATAAGTTAGAATAAGTAAATTAGCTTCTTTTTAGAAGTAGTAGTAAAGGCTTTCGATTCTAGAGTCTATAAGAAGCCTTACTTAGCTAAGTATACCTACTCTACTAGCTAGTAAAGTTGTTTTTAGTATAGCTATATATATTTAGTATTTATTTAATTATAAGAGAAGTATATAAGTATTTAATCTAAATAATACCTTCTTAAGTAACTTAACTTACTACTTATTTTATATTCTTTCTTATAATAAGGATATTCTTACGATTTTAACTTTACTCTTCGAGGCTAGATTATACTAATAAGTATAGAATAGTATTTATAAATATACTATATACGATTCCTTATAGTTAACTATGCTCTATAAGTAGCTAGACATACTATTATTACTAACTATGTTATAGTAGTTATAGTTTCTTATAATTATTAAGTTAAAGTAGAAGAGTTAGTAGTTTAATAGTAGATATTTAAGAGGTGTACTAGATAATAATAAGGTAGAATAGATGTCTATAAGGTATAGCTAGAACCTGGGAGAATTTTTATTAGATAATAATAAGATAGAATAGATGTTTATAAAGTATAGCTAGAACTTAGAAAATAGAGTAAATCTTTATTAAATAATAATAAGATAGAATAGATGTTTATAGAGTATAGCTAGAACCTAGAAAATAGAGTAAATCTTTACTAGATAATAATAAGGTAGGATAGATGTCTATAAGGTATAGCTAGAACCTAGAAGAATTTTTATAATTTTTATTAGATAATAATAAAATAGGATAAATGTCTATAAAGTAGAGCTAGAACCTAGAAAATAGAGTAAATCTCTATTAAATAATAATAAGATAAGATAGATGTTTATAAGGTTAGCTAGAAGCTAGAAATTCAATAAAAGTACGTAGTATTACTACTTAAATAGACTTAAGTAAGAAGTTAAAATATAGCTTATACTTTTAGTATAAAGCAGTTTCACGAAATATAGGCTCTCTACTCTATCTCTCTCTTAATTATACTACTCTAAAAACCCCTCTTCCTTTTATTACTACCTTCTATTCTTATAATTTACCTTTATCTATTAATTCTTTAAAAGAAGAAAAATAATTCCTGTTTATAAAAAGTATTCTAACTTCAGCTAACTAATCGTATTCCCTCTATATAGTTTAAAATTTAAATTTAAAATTAAAGCTATTACTACTATCTTTTAGTAGTAATAATTCTAGACTAGAGCTACTTAGATTTAGATACTAATTATATACTAGGCTAGTGTTTTATAAAATTATACTAGAGACTTATATAAATTCCTTATTTAGTATATTCTCCTTCAGTTTAATAATTTCTATATAATAATCGACCTAGTACTAAATATATATATCTATATCTAAAAAGAATTATAGTAAATAAGCGTCGTAGGTTATTATCTAACTATAGAACCTGTCTTTATTAAAGATTCCGATTTTATAATTACTAAGATTTATTGAATGTTTAGGCTTTATAATTATCTATATATAATATTATTACTCTTTAATAAATAAGCGGATACTATTAGTAGAGTAAGTAGAAGAGGTATCTAGTACTAGTAAGTAAGTAATATAGAGAAAAAAGGGAGACACTTATACTAAATTTATATAGGTCTCTAGGCTTATAAAGCCTATATAATAAGTAATAAGTTAAGATTATAACTAAGTCTAAAAGATATGTTATTAGTATATAAAGTAGAGTATTAGAGAACTTAGAGAACTACGAATATAAGGTTAAGTTTTAATAGAGCTTTATACTTTATTAGTACTTAACGTCTTAAAAATAAAAACTCTATAGAAATAAACTTAACAGTTTTAAAAGTCTTATAGTCCTTACTAAATATACTTCTATATCTATCTATATTCTCTAAGTCTCTCTTATAAAACTTTACCTTAAACTAACCTAGTATCTTAACCTCTCTAGGCTTTTTAACCTTTTTCGTTATATATCGCGACTAGTAAGTAGAACCGAGTTCTTTAAACTAACTCTAATATCTAATAGACTTAGCTAACTTCTTAGTATAGACTAATCTATCTAACCTCTAAACTAATCTAGTATTCTAATAAAGAATCTCTAGTATACTTTTTTACTACCTATCTTACTTTAAGGTTCTTTAAAGTAGATTTCCTTATACTTCTACCTTATACCTTTTATATATAGACTATAATATATTATTAGATATACCTATATAAGGAGTTTTAGAGTCTTTAGTTTATATCTGTCTAGTAAATACTGTTTATTTAAGTAATCTCTTTTTAATTTCTAAAACAACTTTCTTATATTCCTTTATACTTATTAGATATCTTAGCTAGAATTACTAGTCTTTAAGCCATATATTAAGTATTTAGTATAATTTAATATTATAACTAAATAAGCTAGCTTAATTCTAAGCTATTATATTAGAGTAGCTAGCCTTTATAATTTAGTAGGCCTTAATAGAGCTTAGATAAACTCGATTTAAGAGATAGTATAATACTATTAAGAGAAATACTTATAAAAAATAAGAGTGTTAGAATACAAAAAAATTGCTATTAGTAGTAAGAATAGTATAAGAGGTAGAAGGGATCTACCTAGTCCCTAGTTTTCACGTATAAACCTTTATAATAGTAGTATTAAATAGATAATTTCTTTAATAAAAACAAAATATATATACCTTCTTAAAATCTTATAAAACTAGTAATTATTTATCTAATTTCTGTTTTTTAGTAGTTTCTTACTAACCTCGGCTATTATATACTCTAGATCCTTAGTAGCTCTTTTTTCTCTATTAACTATACTAGGTTAATAAAGTTCTTAAAAGAGAGTAATAAACTTACTATTGTTTTCTATCTCTTATTTCGGTTCTATTTTAGGTTTAATCCCTATATACTTATCTATATCTAGCCTCTCTTTTTAGTAATTTTTTATATACTAAACAAGCTTATTATATTAACTAATTTACTTATTTATAAAGTAAGTTACCCCTATATATATTATTAAGATATAGAGGTTAATATAGAATTCTAGGTCTTAGGTTAATTATAAGTATTTAATAAACTGTTATAGATAGTAGTAATCTTTTTTTTTAAGAATATCGAGATTCTAGTAACGTTCTTAGATTTCCTAGTACTAAGAAGACTAAACTTTCTTCCTATTCCTTTAAATAAAAAGGCCTATTTATATAAGGAGTAGATTCTTTAAATACTAAATCGTATAGTAAACTTTTTCGTCTAGAATAGTATAAATAGTAAAGTTATAAATAGGGTTATTAAATCCTAAAATATAGAAAAGTATATCTTAAAGCCTCTTAAACGTTAACTTCTTAACTCTTACTCTACTAAGAACTATATTATCTTTTAATAGAAAGGTACCTACGATTTAGTAATTATAAAGGATTATAGACTATTTAGCTATAAGTAGAACCTATTTTTTCTATATTATAGATAAAAAGTTAAGTATACTAGAGGAGTATAATTATTTATTATCTAGAAAGCTTAAATCCTCTTTATTAAGCTAAGATATATTAGATAGGTTAAGTATACTAATAGTATTCTTTAATCCTAGGGTTAAAAGCACGAACCCTATATATAAGCTCTTCGTTATTTAGTGTCTAGGTAGTAAAGGGGTTTATCTATTTTTAATACCTTTAGTATAAGTTCTATACCCTTACTTACTCTTTATAAAGGCTTATCATATGTTATAACCAGCCTCTTAAAAAGGCTAGACTCTTAGTCTAGGACTATTATACTCCTAGTAAATAGTCTACTATTAGCTACTTTTCTATTAGCATATATTATAAGAACTTTTTCTTATTAATTATTAACTCTACCTAGGTATGTTTAGTAGTAATTTAGTTATTATACCTAGTTACTATCTTATCTACTTTTATCTTATTTCTAGTTCTTATAATACTCTCTTATATACTACTAAAGTATATTAAGTATCTTAATAAACATAAGACATAGGTAAAGAACCCTCTTTTCAAAGCTAAGTATTATCTTTTACAAAAGAATACCAAAAACGTAGCATACTCCCTTATTAGTACTTACTTTAAACTTAGCCTTATAAACAGATAAGACGTCCTATTAAAGCCTCTTTTTAAAGCTTTATATATAGAGCTATTATATATAACACATAAGAAGATTCTTAATTAGTAGAATTATCTTTAATATATATAACTTAAATATATATTACTTCTTACCTTATAATTAAAGAATAATTAGAAGATCTTCTTAATAGCTCTATATAGACTTCTTAACTAAGCTTTAAAAGTAAAACCTAGATAAGGTTAAGATAATAGAGGAGATATAGAACAGAGTTAGTATAGATATAAATAATATATCTAAAAAGAGAGATTTAGAAGGAAGTAGAGTAATTCTTTAAAGAAGTAAGCTTATTCCTAAAAAGTGAAATATAGCTTAGAAGGAGAACGACAGCGACAAAGTAAAAGACTAGGGCTTAGTTAAGATATAGAGAAGAGCTAATAAGTGAATTTAGAGTATTTAACTAGAAGAAAAGGAATATATTCGAAGTATCTAATTAAGAGCTTAAAAGTAGTTTAATACTATTATTAAGAGAGTAGAGTTAAGAGTAAATATTTGTTAGTTAAAAGAGAAGGATAAAGAGAAGAATAGATTAAAATTAGTATAAGAATAGTAAAGTAAAGTAAAGAAAAGAGGTATTTAAAGTTTATTTAATACTATAATTAGTAGTAAAGAGGAAGAGTTATTAAGAATAGAGTAAGAAAATATTAAATAAGCTAAAAAGAGAGTAGACGCTCTAAAGAGACTAAGAAGAGGAGAAGAGTTATAAAAGATATAATTAGAAGTTATTTTAAAGTCTATATATAAGGAAAGTATTAAGAATTAGATTAAGGATATTAATTAGACTAAAATTTACTTTTTAGGTAGTTTAACTATCTATACTATATATTATAAGTAGTTTAACTACTCCTTTGAAAGTCTTAGTAGGTTTTTACGTAGTTTAACTACTAAGAACTTACCTTAAACGTAGTTTAACTACTAAAATACTTTAGTAGCCTTTATATAAATATAAATATTATAAGTAGTTTAACTACTTAAATGTTCTATAAGTAGTTTAACTACGTTTAATAACTTATGTTTAAAGTAAAGAGAGTTATAATTTATAATAAAACTATAGGTTGTTTAACTATTTCTAATATAGTATACTTTTAACTAATTATTAGATATAAATATTCTATTTTCTTAGCTATATATATAGTTTAATTTTCTTTATAATTTACTCTTTATTCTTATAACCTCTCTTTCTTTTTATCTCTTTATTACTAGGTATATAATCTTTAAATAAGGCCTTTTAAAGAGCTTAAAATAGAACTAATAGTGTTCTAATAGGTAGTAATCTATAATTAACCTATAAATCCCTAGGATAAATATAATATAGATTATTAAACTTCTCTAGATATTTATATAAAATTTCTAAAGATAATTTATTTACTTAAAGATAAGTAACTCTAGTATTATACTTAGCTATAAAGAGATATACCTAAATCTGTATTATTATTTATAAAGTTTAGAATATAGCTTTTAACTTATATAGTATTCTATAAAATTAGTTATATATTTCTTTACTATTTGCCTAAGACTAATAAGGATACCTATATAAAATAGGTCGAAAATAAACTTTCTTAATAACTAAATAGTGCTTTTACAAGTTCTTCTCTTTCTCTTATATAACTTATTACGCTTCTATAAAATCTAACTATTATTAATATATGCTTAGATATATAGTAAACTCTTATTATAAAATACTAAAGGTATTATAATATTAGTAACTTAATAGTAATTATATCAAAATGGAAAGGATTTACTATAAGGAATTAGCTTAAATTTATATTTTTAGAAAGAAAGATAGTATACCTAGAGGCTTTTATACCTATTACTATTATTAATAGTAGAATAAAGAGTTATTATATTATTAAGTCTTTCGCTTCCTTCTTATATATAGAGATATATCTCGAGGTTTCCTAGACTAGGTTCTATCTAACTCTATAAGAAAGAGCTATCTCTCTTATAATAGGATCTCTTATAATATTAAATTCTAGATAGGATAAAGAGCCTAGTTTATAAGCTATATAGTATAAATAGTCGGCTATCTACTTAAGAGGATAAAGATAGAGATGTTTATTACCTTTTAAGAATAATATACTATAAATTAACCCTAGGTCTACTTAACGTTTATAGTTATAATTCATAGTATTTATTATTATTAGTTCGCTAGACCTTAAGAGCGGGGTCTATAATAAAAACGTGCTAGCCTTAACTAACTTATGACTTTACTAGTAATATAACTAGATATAACTACTATAGTAGTACTATAGTACTATAACTCTTACTACTATTAAGTATCTCTTATAAATATATATATATACTTCTTAGCTACTTTAGCTACTTTATTATAAGATTTAATATAAAGACTATTTAATATAGTAGTATGAACTAGCTTTAGAAGTGCTTCTCTATTCTAGTAGTAGCCTAAGTTTTAAGAGCGCGCTACTATTTAATAATAAACAGTTATCTAATAAAATAGTTAAAATATAAGATTTAGAATATAAAGCTCTTTTTTAATAAATACTTTTTACTTATAAATCATTCTTAAAGATATAGGTTCTCTCTAAGAAAGCGCTAAGTTACTATAATCTTACTAGGCCTAAGAACTATAGTATAGAATAATATCTCTCTTAGGCTATAGACTAAGATATTATAGGTTTTAGTCTACTAAACGTAGCTAGAACAGCTATAGAGGCTTAGGCGTATTCTATATAAAACTTAGAGCTAGAAAAACCGGGACATTATCTATATAGTACTTTTATAAAGAGCTTATACTATGAAATTCTTATATTAAAGTTTTATATAGAGTCCTCTTTAAAGGATTTATTATATAATAGTATTTTAGAAGAAATATGTCTTAAAGCCTCAAGAGTCTTAGCTATCTATATTTATACTTAATATTTATATTTCTCTAGGTAAAGACTTATAAAAGGATTACTATAGTTTAGATTATAAGATAAGAGTATAAATATATATAGGTAAAGAGTTAAGAAGTACTAGTATAAATTAATTTAGTTATTAAATATAACTTAACTATCTTATACTATTAAGTTTAAAGACTTAAATAATAATATAAAGTTATATTATTATTTTTATATCTCTTATTTCCTTAATCTAAGAAGTATTTATCTAGTATTTTAAAACTTTAAGTTATTCTATAAGTAATTTCTACTATATATATTATTCTCTACTTTATTTTAATTAAATAAAATATTTCTTTTTTATACTTATAGTTTCTTCTAGATAAGTTCGACTTTTGCTTTATATAACTCTAAGCTATATATTTAATACTACTTTATTATTTCTAGATATATATTAGTATTTATAATACTAGAGTAAGGTCTTAGTAATAAAGAGATATTATAGTTTCTATAAGAGTACTAATAACTAAGAGATATTATAATAATCTATTATAAGGTTATAGGTTTAATAGAAGCCTATAGCTTTTATCTATACTCTATTTTCTTTTTAAATCATAGATATTATAATATTAAGTATTTTAATATTATAAGAAGAATCTTCTTTTAATACCTTTAAAATATCTAATACTCTTATCTTTAGTTAATACTTCTAGTATTTATATCTTGTTATTTTAGATTATTATCTCTAGCTTATTAATAACCTTATATAAGTTATATAAAAATAATAGCTCTATCTCTTTCCTAAATTCCTATAATATTCTACTATTTAATAGACTTTAAAAGATAAGCAGATTCTTAAGTATTACTGTTTTTAATAATATTACTATTTTTAATAATACTCTAAGCCTACCTTATTTACTCTCGATTATAATTTATAAGTATAAAATTATTATTCTAACATAGTAAATTTTATAAACATTACTTAAACTATACTATACTCTCTTAAAATCTAGTAAATAAATCTATTATCTCTTATTTCTAAAGATAAATAAACTAATTAATTTTTAAGATAATAATACTTTATCTTATATTTAAATACTATAAGTACTTCTACTATATTATTAATTCTAAAAGATAAAACAACGTTTAAGTAAGAGTTTAAGATAGAATAAATTATAATCTATAATCTTTCTAACCTACTAAATAAAAAGAACTCTTTTAAGAGTCTAAGTCGTATATCTAGAAGTTAGTAAGATAGATAACATTTCTAAGCTCTATATTTATTATAAGTAGAAGAAGATTATAATAAGTTTTTTAATATATTAAATATTCCTATTTATAAGAAAGAGGATTTAAAAGTTTTAGAAAAACTTTAGTATAAAGATACTTAACCTAAAAAGTTTAAGTCTTTAAAGAATAATAAGATTAGAGACTAGTATAAGGATTTAAGTAGATTCTTTATATCTATAAAGTAGATATATAAGAGCCTTCTAAGACTTGCTATTAATAACCTAAAAATAATAAGAGATATACTAGCTACTTTATATATACCTCCTAATATAAATATACTAAGTAATTAGTATATATTATAGAGTAATTACTTATTAAACGCTAATTTACTAGCTAATAGAATAGTAATAATAATAGTAACTATATCTATGTCTAAGCCTAAGCCTAGAGAATAGATAGAAAGCGTATACTTAGAGGAGTTTATATTTAAAGATAAGTATAAGAACCTTAAAGATATATATAAGAAGGTATATTATAATTTACTTACTTATATTATTAATAAAAGATTAAGTAGTAGAGGTAATAAAGATATAGAGGTATATTTTAATTAAAGTAGGAAAAGAATAAATCTTTGTTTCTCTATCTTTAACTATAGTATAATAGATAATAGTTCTATAAGAAGGTATATACTTAACAGTTTATTAGGCCCTTTTTTACTTCTAGGTAGCTATAGAGAACCTATAGAAATTAAAATAGGTTCTCTTACTATAGAAAACATTATATAAGTTATTTATTATATATTAGTAGCTTTAGTAAATAATAAATATAACTAGTAAGTATATTCTTCTCTAAGATAAAAATTATTTCTAACTTTCTAAGTAATTTAAAATCTTAAGTTTAAATAAGAATATAATATTTTTATATATAAAAGTTAATAAGAGATATTATAAATATTTAGTAAGTATAGTAGAATAAATTAGTAAGTACAATTAAGAGGATATTAAGATACTAACAGTTTATTATTTAAAATACTATAATATTAAAGAATATACTAGAAGATATAATATTATAAAATAGACTATATTATTATTAAAGGAAAGTAAGAATAGGTTTTCTAGAAAAGAGAATAATAATAATAGAGATAGTAATAATAATACTAATACTAATAGAGATAATATAAAGTAGGATTTTAGAGAGATAGAGAGATAGAGGGATTTATAGTTAGAAAATAAGAGTAAAAGTAAGTATAAGAGTAGTAAGGATATAAAAAGGAGGAAACTAATATAATAGTAAAGATACCTAGTTTAGGTGCTTCTTATAATAGTTAAACTACATAATAGGCTACTAAAGCATTTTAGTAGTTAAACTACGTTAAAGTTAAATCTTAATAGTTAAACTACTTAAAAGGCTACTAAGACATTTATAAGAATAGTAAAGCGTTTTAGTAGTTAAACTACTAAAAAGGCTACTAAGATAGTTATAAAGAAGACGAAAAGTATAGCTAAACTACTTAAAAAGACATATATTAATAATTTAATTAAGTATTTAAAAGATATATAAAAGTCTATAAAAGAGTTATAAATAGTTTAACTACTAAAGAAGAGCTTTAAATACTTTAAATACTTTAATAAGAGATTTATAAATAGTTAAACTATTAAAAAAAAAGCTTATAAATAGACTTATAAATAGTTAAACTACTTATATACTTCTTTTTTAAAGTATTTAAGTTTATCTTTAAATAGTTAAACTATTTATAAATATTATTATATACTTTCTTTTAAGTATTTTATTTACTTATAAATTCTAAAGTATTTAAAATACTAAAATCTATTTTAACTACTTATAAGTTTATTTATTAGCTTCTTTTAAGTAGTTTAACTACTTATAAGTCTTAAAGTACTTAAATCTATTCTTAATTAAAAGAAGTAGTTTAACTACTTATAAGTCTTAAAACACTTAAATCTATTCTTAATTAAAGAAAGTAGTTTAACTACTTATAAGTCTATTTATAAGCTTCTTTTTAAGTAGTTTAACTACTTAAAAGGAGGTCTCTTAATTAAGTAAGTAATTAATTCACTAACGTAAAATATAAACCGCGCTTCTAAGTAGTAGCGAAATCCGGTCTTTATTTTACTATATACTTCGCTTTAATTATTAACTTCTCTACTAATATATATTCTAGTACTATAGTAGATATTTAAGAGCGTAATTAACTTAAATACCTTAATAGAGCTCTATTTCTATTTAAAGACTTAATAAAAGTATTTATCTTAAAGTTAGCTAAAAAGCTAGCTAAAGCTATAAAGGCTATTAAAAAGTCGAATACGCTAGTAGATATAAAGAGTATAATATAGCTTTAAAATAGCTTTTTAAGAATCCTTCTCTACTAGTCTAAGTAAAACAGTTCTAATACAACTATATATATACTTTTTAAATAATTAACACCTTAAAAGTAAAAAGTTATATTAAGTAGATAGGTAAAATTTAATTACTATATATATAGAAGTAATATAAGACCTAAAAAAGAATTATAAACTCTTCTCCCCACGCCTAAAATGCTATACTATATAAATACTATGTTCCTATACTACGAAAATACTATATTATAAACTCTATAAATCCTCTATATTAAATTCCTACTTTATATCTTTAACTCTCTATATATATACCCTCTTCTATAATATAAAAAGGTATCTTAAGTATAGATTAGTAGAGTAATTCGTATAGTAATTTACTCCTCTAGTTTAATTTTTATAATAATAGTTTAGCCCTTTTTAGTAGAA
Source organism: Hymenoscyphus infarciens (assembly GCA_001414345.1). Lineage (NCBI taxonomy): Eukaryota > Fungi > Ascomycota > Leotiomycetes > Helotiales > Helotiaceae > Hymenoscyphus > Hymenoscyphus infarciens. Next base: position 43,346 of record LLCB01000316.1, on the reverse strand, counting down.
CAGATCTACTTCGCTTAATATAAGAGATCTTTACTTATAGTATTAATAATAGTACAAATATTAGTTAAGTTAATAAATTAGTATTCATACTTTAACTTATTCTCTCTTTCCTAAGTACTATATTAATAATACTAGTACCTACCTTTCACGTTCCTAAGAACTAAGAAATACTTACTATTATAATTATAACCTCTTGTTTTACCTTAGCTTACACTATTTTAAAATAAGCCTTTAGCTATGTTTTATTATTAGTAGAGGTAATATTAATATATATAAGTAATTACTTATATTCTTTCTAGCCTTCTTATTCTTCTTAATTTTTTTATTCTCTTTCTATTAAGCTATTATATATTCTAAATCTATAAAGTCCTCTTTCTTTTTAATAAGTTTCTTATATAACTCCTTATATATTTAGATTAGTAATTTAATAGTAGTATTAATTCTAATAAAAGCGTTACGTTTAGCTTCGTCCTCCGAGGTAGCAGTAGTTATATAGCTTAAAAAGTACCTTATTAGAATAAAGAAACTTTTAAATCAACTTATAAAGTTATATATTAAGCTATCTATAAGACTAAAGATACGCTAGAGCTCAGTATCGCTATTAAAGCTACTCTCTTCGTTCTTAGTATAGCTAAGCTTTCTAGGTATGTCGTCTATTATCTTATATAAAGAACCTTCTAATAGAATTAATATTAAGCTTAGTAAGAAGTTATTTTTAGCTAATTAACTTATAAATAGTAGGTATTTAAAGCTTTTAGAGCATAGCTTTAGGCCAATTTATTATAGTCGAGACCTACGTAATATAAGGTTAGAAGGAATACTTAAGAGCCTAGATCTTAAAAGATAGATAATAATAACTAATATATTATATATCTTAAATTAGTAGATATATTAAGTTATAAGATAATTATAAGTTATTAATTACTATAGAAGGTAGAGATAGCTAAAGATAATATATAAGTGTTAAGCACTCTACTTATAAGGCTACGAATTAATATAAAGTAAATCTAACTTAAGTAAATCTAGCTTTTAAAAGCTAGATAGATAATAGCTATATAATATATCTAGGTATTTTATATTTTCTTAATATTATAAAACTAACTTTAAATCTTTTAGTAAATAACGTTTTTAATTAACTTAGAAGTTAACTTATAAGAAACCGCTAGTTTCTTAGATAAGTGTTTACCTACTATACTAGAGATTCTCAACTCTTAGATAGACTTAACTACTAAGCTTTAATAGCTATAGATAACTTACTTAAAGAATAAGAAGAATATCTATCTCTACTCTTCTACTAGAATAAAATAAATAAAACACGTCTAATTCTTTATAGTCTATTATTTTCTAGTTAAGTTTAAAACAACCTTTTAAGATATTAGAAATTAAATATAGGAAAATAAAGATTATATAAGAGGACTACTTAAAGAGCTTTATGTTTTAATTACATAGAAAATTCGTTTCTATTTCTATTAGTTTATAATTACTTTAGAATTTTAGATTTATTAACTTATTACCTTAGTTAAATATATATACTAGTTCTTTAATAGCTCCTACCTCTACCTTCTAGTATAAGACTAAAATATATAAAAGATATCTTTATCTACTTTTTTATTTAAGTTAAAGTAATCTACTTATTTTAATTAAAAGAAGATACACTTCTAGGAAGTATTCTAGTAGTATTAAACGTCTAATCTATAGCTTATTATAGCTACTTTTAATATTAGTACCTTTTATATCTTAACTAGAAGAAAATAGGTTTTTATTTTTAGGTAAAGATAATAAATTTACTCTTCTTACTCTTTAAAAGTAGAATTCTAAACCTAATATTACACCTAGCATAAGAATAAATTAATTAATTAATTAATTATTCATTAATTAATAGTAATTAGATTAGATTAGATTATAATTAATAGGTTCCTTAATTAGATTAGATTAATCTAATTAATTAATTATAATTAATTAGATTAATATAATTAATTATATAATAATTATATATATATACTAATTAAGAATAAAGTAGTTATTCTTAAACTTAGGTACTTTCTTTCTGTTCTTCTTCTTCTCTTTCTTCTTCTTTAAGCTTTCCTTCTTCTCTTCCTCTATCTCTTTCTCTATATAAAAGCTCTAGCTCTTTAAGCTAGTACTAGTCTTAAAGGTCTCTTAAGAGAGTCTATTATATTAGATTCTATAGATTATTAAGTAAAGAGAGAATTAAAAATTAGAATCTTTATTTCTAATATATTTCTAATCTAATTTATAAGTTAAATTATTAATAAGAATATTCTAGAATTTAATTAGAAATTAAGTAGTTTTATTTATAAGGCTTATAAAGCTTATAAGGTTTAATATTAGTAATTATATATATTAATAGTATATATTTCTTAGTAAATAATTAATAGCTAATTTATTAAGACTTAAAATAAGGAAGTTATATAGTAAGGAGGCTGCTTAGAAAGTCTCGCTTAAGCTCTTAGTAGCCAGAACGCTACTCCGATACCACACTAATCACTTAGACTATGCTCCGAGGCCTCTAAGCTGTTCACGTACTATATTAATTAATTAATAATAATTAGATTAGATTAGATTTTAATTAATATCTTATTAATTAATTAATTATAGGTTTTTAATCTAATCTAATCTAATTATTACTTTTACTAATTATACTAATATAGTATATAATATATTTAAAGAGATAAAACACTATCCTCTTTTATAAGAGAGAAACAAGAATCTTAATCGAATAGTATACTTTATAGGCGTTACTAGGTAATAGTAAAGCTTTTAGCTAGTTACTAGGTTAGATTTAGTAAAAAAGGGAAGTATTAAAAGAAAAAACTATTAAATAGAAGAGATTAAGAGAGAGAATTTTAAAAGGAGAATATTAAGCTTATTAGTAGAGAGTTAGAATAGAGAGATTATTATAATACTTAAACTTAGAATAATAAAGAAATTCGAAAGTAAATATATAAGAGGCTTTTTTAGAAGCTACTAATAATATATTTTTAGAGGAAGAGTACTTAAATAGTAGGTTATATTAAGTAGTAGAGTAGAATAAGATTATTTTATAAAGTTAGACTAAATTTAGTTTTTTTTATTCTAATCTTATAATTAAGTAAAATATACTTAGATAAAGAAAGATAAATACTTACTTAAGAGAATAATTATATCTAAGAAATTTTCTTAAATTTATAAGACTTATATATAATATAATTATCTTATAAATTATCTTATAAAACTCTTTTAAATTTTAATTATTTTATTCTAAGTAATTTAAGAATCTAAGAACTTAATAACTACTAATTCTTTTTATAGAAACTAATTTACTAAGAACGTACTCTAAAAGAGGTTATATTATAAAGGATTTTTATTCTTATAAATAGTTTAAATAGTTAGAGATATATTTTAAACTATTCTTTAAATAGGATTATTTATATAAAATAAGGTATATTAAATAGGTGTTTATTATTTAGATAGAGATAGGTTAAAGTATATAAAAGTAGATATAGAAATAAAATACCTAAACTCTTATACTTTAAATAACTTAAATATACCTCTCTTTTTCTTCCTAGATACTAAAAACCCTAAAGCTTCTCTCTATCTATAATATAGCCTACTTAAGTATTATACTTACGTTTCTTCGTTCCTATAGTAGTAGCACCTTCCTCAATAACCTAGTTCTTATTAGAAACCTTACTTAAGTCTAGTTTAGAGAATACTAGTTTATATAGTTAGAAATAGATGTTTATCTATTTACTAAATAATAATAAAACTTATAAGTATTATTAGAAACTTAATTACTAGCTACTATATCTCTAGAGTACTTAGTACCTCCTATCTAGAGTTAGAATAGCTATTTAGAATAGTAGTATATTTTCTTACCTTAAAATTCTAGTAAATATTAAAGAGAATAGGATTTAATAAAATAAATTAATTTACTTAAAAAGTAGCTATTCTTTTTAAAATCCTTAGATACTATAGCTTTTTAATCTAACTATTTCTATATATCTTCTCTACTATAAGCAAGTTGAATATAAAGTTTAAGTTTATTAAGTTCTTCTAGTTATATAATATAAGTATTAGAACAAAGAATTACTTTAGTATTAAAGTATAATTTAGAGAAGGCTTTACTATTAATACCTTACTCTTTAAACCTATTTAATACTTAAAGAGCTTATAAAACAGCGTCTAAAAGATTTATTAAAATAGAGATTAGCTAGTAATAATATATTAGCTTATTTTAAAGACAGGTCTTCTAGTTCTTAACTATATTATAAACCTTTATTACTAAAACCTTATAAATAGTAGTATTATAATTAGGATTTATAAACCTTAGCTTATAAAGAAGATCCTAGAATTACTTAGTACTATTAGAATCTAATTATGTTTTATCTCCCTTCTTTATAGTTATTAAATAACTAGTAATAATCTAAGCTTATAGAATCTTTATAAAATAAATAGCTTAAAAATCTATCTACTATTTCTTAATAATTTATTTAAGAGATATATTATTAATTATATATAGTTTTTCGTTTTCTAGGAAGCTAAAATACTAAGGTATTAAATTAGCTAACTTCTTTTCTAAAACGTCTTTATAATATATATAATACTAAATATTATAATTCTCTTTTATAAGCTAGAAGTATATACTAAAAATAAGATACTTATTATTAGGCGACTCTAAGGTAAAGGGGCTTAAAGAAGTAATAGATATTTAATAAATCCTAAGATTAAGTAATTCTAGATCTATTAGAGGTTAGTATTATAAGAACGTATAATAGAGGGGGAGGGTTTTCTAATAGACTATACGTGTTTAATTAGTAGATATATTATCTAGATATAGGCGCTTTTAGTATTTTAAAAGATAAAAAAGGTAAGAAATAAATAGAAAATATATACTCTAGTATAATATATATTATACTCTAATATACTAGTTTAAAGTTAAGAGTAGCAGTAACTTAAAATAGAACCTTAGGCTAAGAGTTCCTGTTATTAGCGTGTTCTTATAATAAGAAGGAATTAAGTAGTTAAACTACTAAAGAGTATATATTTATATAGTTTAACTACTATCTCTCTCTCTTTCTCTAATTATATTATAATCTCTACTCTATATAGTATTAAAGTACTAAGCTAATAGAAAGAGTTAAAGTTAAAAGATAGAATAAAAAAGAATCTTTTATTAGCTAAATATTCTAATATTACTAGGACTTTATATAGCCTTCTCTAGATTTATAAAGAGTAGGGATTATAAGGTAATTAGAAGGAGGGATAATACTACTCTTTCTCTTTACTCTTTAGCCTCAGTCTTAGCCTTCTACTATCTATTAACACTTATCTATAATAACTATAACTAATCTATACTATAACACTGTTTTAGTCTTAAAAATTTCGTACTTTATTATATTATATAATATCGTAATTTATTAAAATAGTATACTTAGTATTAAACAACTCTACTAACGTTATATATATATTTTACTCTATTCATAGCCTTTCATAAGCTTCGTAGTATCTAGGCATTATAAAGCTCTCCTTAGTCTTTTATACCTATCTAGCCTTAGTCCTAATAATTTTCTTATTTAGATCTTTCTAAATAATCTAGACTAGTTATACCTCTTAAGCTTTAATAGAACTTTATTAACTATTATAATACTTTAAAAGTAGGATAATATAATAGTTTAAGAGAATCTAGAAAAGTCTAGACGTATATATATATTAAGCTTTAATAGAGTAAAGTAATATTAATTATTATATCTATAATAGAGGATTATAAAACGTAATTAACCTACTCTAGCTAAATAGAAATAAGAACAGTAACTCCTCTACTATTAAGAATAATAAAGCATAACCTACTAAAGATGATAAACCTACTAAAAATAATGAATTAACTCTATTTAAGAATTATAAAGTCTTATACTTTACTATTCTATTAGTAGACTTAAAACCTATAAAGCGATAGGTATTATATCTAAAAATCGATAAAAAGGCCTTTATACTACTTAAGAATAAGGTTAATACTTAGATTTTAATCCTATATATATAGCTAGCGCCTTCCTAAAAGTAATAGATTATTAAGAGCGATATACTATTACCTACTAATCTAAAACTTTATACTCTAGTAGGAATTAATATTATTAAACTTTATTAAGATACAAAGACTTACTATAATAACTATACTATAAAACTTTTTAAAGTTATAATTAGTAAAGCTTAAGATTATTTTATATAGATATAGCTATTGAATTACTTAAAACCTATTATCTATGTTTAGGTTAAGAGAATTAAAGAATATACTTAAATTCTTAATCCTATATACTATAGAACTATTAAAGGGTTGCTTACTACCTGTCTAATAAGCTAAATTAAGGCTATAGGTTTAAGAATACGCTAGAGTAACACTTAATAAGATACTAATAAAGATCAGCATTAGACCGTGTCGGCTCTTATAGCTATATAAGAATTAATAGAGGTTATAACTACTACTACTAGCTAAGGTACTCTAGCTTATTATAACTCTTCTTACTTCTACCTTATTTTCTTTACTAAAAACCGCTTAAGCTCTATTAAAGATATATATCTAGTAGCTCTTAGTTACTTTATATATAATAAAGAAGCTACAAGACCTGATATCGTTGTTTTAAATACCTTAATAATAAAAAGCTATTATAGAAGTAAGACTAAAACTAGTAAGAAGAACCTTAAATTAGAGGAAAAAGAGAATAGAGAAAGCCTTTTTATAAAAGTACTAAAAAAGTAAATATAACTAGCCTCTTCTATATCTTAAGAAGCTTTTATCGATTTAACTAAGAGATTATAATAATAGATATTAGTTTTAGACTCTAATAATAGAGTAGATCTAATAAATATTTTAAAGAATATAGTATATAAAGTAGGTAATTATTTACTTAACCGTGGGTTTTTTACTAATAATTTCTAATAGAATATTATTAACTTTTTTTCTAGATTATAATAATAAAAGCTTTAAAGAAAACCTTAAATACGTTATTTAATAATAACTTATTATAAGTATTAAAGAAAATACTAAATATACTATTAAAGAACACTCTCTTAAGAGTCTTAAAAAGAACTAAGAACCTACTATTAAAGAAAACTATAAAGCTATTATTAGAGAACACTCTCTTAAAGAACTCTCTTAACTTATTATTAGAGAACCCTCTCTTAAGAAGTAATATTTAAGAATACCTCTTTAACTCTTAATATTACTAAGTCTTAGATACTAAGCTTAGGGTTTTCCTACTATAGTAGCTTATAAGAGTAAGTCTTTAACTAACTAACTATCTCTTTATTTATACTAAGGATAAATCTTTTATAGCTAGAATATTAGATTTAGATAATAGCTATTAAGATTCTATAACAACTTATAATAGAACTTATAGATTAACTCTCCTAAGCTAAGATATAAGTTAGCTTTATAATAGTATAGAATTTAGTAAATTCTTTAATAATTAACCTTTTAATAGCCTAGTTTTAAATAAAGCAGAGGTATTAACTTATAAGAGTAATTAGATAGACCTAACTTTTAATTTTTAAGTATTAAAAGTATTATTCTTTTTAGATAAAGAGAATAAAGAAGATAAAGAGGATAAAGAGAATAAAGAGAATAAATTATTACTAATTTTCCTAGCTCTAATACTAGTTACTACTAACTCTAATAAACTAGTTAACTTATAATAAGCTATACTAGTTAAAATTATTATATATAATATAAATCGCCTTATTATTTATTATACTAGTTCTAGTTCTAAGAGAGATAATACTCCTAAAGCGTTTAAAGTAATATAAGTATCTACGTCTTAGATTATAAGTATAAAAAGAGAGGAATTTACTAAAATACGCTAAAGGCTTTAAGATGTTATTCTTTACTTAGCTTATCTTAAGATAAGATTATAAAGTATTTTTAAAAGCTTTTAAGTATTAATAGTAATAGTTACTTTAATAGCTAATAATAGTAAAATATAAAATAGTAAGGGATTATAGAATAGTATAAGTATTTAAAATGTTAATAAAATATGAGATTATAAGAGTATTTAGGAAGGTAATAGTATATCTAATCTTCTAAGAATCTAATCTATATATATAATTCTTCTTCTAAAAATAATTAGATTAATCTAATATTCTATTTCTTAAATAAAATCTAGTAATTAACTTACTTCTTATTATAAGTATAGAGAGTTAGACATTAATAGATTTAAGGTCTTTTAATAATTTTAATTATTATATTATTACTTATATTTTTAATTAATAACTTAAGGTAGATAGTAATTCTATAACCTTTAATCTTATACTCTTATTACTTATATATAATATTCTAGAGACCTAAAGATATTATACTATATAAAAGTTAGTAGTTTAACTTCTAAAAGTTAGAGGTCTAACTTATAAAGATATACTACTTATTACTAAAGTTAGTAGTTTAACTTCTTAAAGCTTCGTTTACTTATTAGACTACTTATAAGTTAACTAAAGAGGTGTTTAATAATACTAGCTAGCTATCTTAATTATTATAAAAGTTAGTAGTTTAACTTCTAAAACATATACTTATATATAGCTCTAAGTTCTTTTATATAAATAATAGAGAATTACCTACCTTTAGCTACCTTAATTATTAAGAATTCTTTTATTATTACTATAATCTAAAAGAATAAACTAGATAAGTATAATTATTAATTAATTTAGACCTTAGTAGTATCTAGATTATAGGTATATAAATAATCTACTATACTTACCTAATTTAATACCTAATACTTAAGATAAACCTAATATTTATACTATATATATAGTAGTATTTAACTTACTCTAATTCTCTCAAACCTTGATTAGCTTATATATTCCTTATTATTATTATTAGAGAAGATAATTAGAAGATTCTATAGATTCTATTTATCTTTCTTCTCTACCCTCTTCTTAATATTCTAATTTATAAATTTAATATTAGATACTATACTACTAAGATTATTAAATTAGTCTTAAATAATAATATATATAAAGAACTATAACTTTTTATCTAAAAGACAGTTAAGCTAAATAAGCTAAAAACTTATTACTAGCTTAGCTATTTATAAATATATAAATACAAGAAATCTAGGTTTCTCTAACTTATAACAAGGTAGTAGAAGTTATAGATAGTAGAAGTTATAAATAGTAGGCCTAGGTCGAGTCTCACAGTTACGTATATTAGTAAGGTACTTACCTTCTTATTCTACGTTATACTTAAATAACACCTAGATATCAGTGTTAACCTTATATATTCTTATTATTAAGATTACTTAGTAGTAGTAATCTTATTTCCTAATAGTCTTATACTATATTACTTTACTAAGCTACCTAAGATAGTATATACACCTAATCCCTTTTCTACTAGTTAGTAACTAATAGAACTACTTAAAGCGTAAACAATCAAAGGCCTAATTAACGAATATACTACTATATATAATAGAAACCTACCTTAGATATTTAATAAGTCTTTTAAAAGTATTCTAGTAATCTATAATCTAATAATAATAGACTATATACTATAGCTAAAGAAAAATAGTAAAGTATACTACTCTAATAATTTTAGAACTTATTATCTTAATATATTACTTTCTAATAAGAAGCCTCAACTAAGATAAGATAAAAACTATAGCCCTTCTCCTTAGAGAAAAGCTAAAATAGAATAGCAGCTTCTACTCTTAAGACACTGTTTTATAAGAGACAATTACCTACTCCAGTCTCGCACTATACTACTCTAATTACTACTAGTATAATTATTTATAGTATTAAGCTAGACTACTATATATACCCTACTTCTCTAACTTTAGTTATAGCTATATCTACTACCTTAAATTTCCTTCTAAGAGCTAAGCTAATCTACTATACTAATTCTATATCTTTCTAGTCTTCTATAATATTATAAAAGAACTATAAGTATTTATATAACTATAGACATAGTAGCTTACTAACTTCTTTAAGTAATATAAAGGAGGTTATAGCTAACTACTTACTTAATATAAAAGGCTATCTTAACTAGTCTTTTTGAAAGTTAAGTCTTCTTAACGTATCTCTATACTATATAGAGAGAGCCTTAGGCCTAGTTAAATTTATAAAGCCCTTTATTAATAACGTAATATATATATACTACTAATAAGTATTAAAAACATACTACTAACTAGAGTACTATACTATTTATAAGAAGGCTAATAAGTTACCTAATATAGTTAAGTCTACTAATAGCTTACTATAATCTTTCCTCTTTAGAAGTCTAGTATATATTTATTACTAAAGAAAGGTATATACTTATTATTAAAAAACTCTTAATAATATAGTATTAGCTACTTCTTAAAGATACTAAGCTTCTTAACTAAGAAGAATTAAAAGTATTATAAATAAAGTAGAGTATCTTTATATTTATATAAAAGTTTTATTTCTTAAGATTACTAACCTACTTCCTCTATAATATAAGATATTATAAAAAAATATATAATTACTAAGATTAATTAATTACTTAGGATTATTAGTCTTTCTTATTCTAGGAATAAATAGTATAAGTTTCTTTTTTTTTCTTTTTTAATTAAAAGAGTTAAATAAGGATTTATATTACCTTTTTTTCTCTACTCTACTTTTTAATAGTTAATCTAAGAGCTAGATAAGGATCTTTTTTAATAAAGCCTAGCTATCTAGATCTTTTATACTTCTTATAATAATAAATTCAAGGTTTATAGTTAGTTTATAGTTAAAGAGTCTTTATTATTTACCACTAGCTAGGGTTTATCTAAGGCGTTCTTATTATTACTCTTATATCTAAGGTCTTTTTCTATTTCTATTTAAGAGTTTAGTTTATAAATTATAGAATTTATAACTCTAAATAAATTCTTAATAAAAGTAAATTAAATTTATTAAAATGTAAATTACTAGTACTTATACTATACTATATCTGTCCTAGTTCTTCTTAATCTAAGAGAATTCCTCTCTTATCCTAGATTATAGAAGTTCTTAAGGTTATTTATAATATACTTTATATACTAACCCTACTTAACTATTTATATTAATTTATAAACTTTAAAGAGTCTTAATTTTATAAAAGAGATTAAATGTATATTCTATTAAAAGGTAGAGTATAAGAAAATTAAGATTTAAAAATAGAGTAGAGAAAAGGTAAAAGATAAGTAATAAAAGAAGTATATAAGTAGTTTAACTATCTATACTTACCTTTCTTTTAATAAATAGATAGTTAAATTACTTAAAGAATAAGTAGTTTTTATTTTATTTTTAAAAATTAGTAGTTAAACTAATCTTCTTTTCCTCTTCTCTTTATAACTAGGTAGTTAAACTACTTATCCTTTTTTATAATACTCCTTTCTCTAAAATAAGTAGTTAAACTACTTATTACCTTTCTCTCTTCTAAGAATAAGTAGTTAAACTACTTATCTTCTTTATAATAGCTATTAGCAACTTACTTAGATATTCTAGAAAATCGACTTTTTAATAGATTAGTATTTAAATATAATATACTCTACTATAATCTTTTCTCTTTAATTATATATTAAAGCTATTTAATTATATTAAAATTAGATATATTTAATTATTATAAAAGTTATAGTTATTAAAAAGATATAATTTAAAGTTCTTACTCTTATATATTATATACTCTAGATTCTACTATTATTCTACTACTACTACTTTTATATACTTATAGATTTGTAATTCTTAGTAATATAATATAGCTATTATATTATATATATTTATAGTAATTAATACTTTTATTTTTTAAATAATTATAAAGCTCTATAATATTTTCTAAATTACTTTAAAAGTAACTATTTTATTCTTTAACTAAATACTTTTTAAAAATAAGAGTATTCTAGTTATAAAAGAATAATAATTTAGTTAACGCTTTTTATTAAGTTATTAGTTTTTATATATAGATATACTAATAAATTAATAAAAATAGTAAATTAACTTACTTATATACTACTTACTTATAACTATATAAACCTACTCTTAAGAACTTTAGTAGTAGTTAATTCTAAATTTTAATTCTTTTATTTACTACTTTTACTAACTACTTTTAGAGCTAGATTAGCTTTAACTTCTTAATTAGTTTCTTAAATAATATTATCTATATTAATCTTTTCTTATATAACTACTTCTTAGATCTTCTTATCTTTTAAACGTTATATAAAGCTTAATCTAAAGAGAGAGAATCTCTTATAAAGCTTTTTCTTTTTCTTAATATTATAAACTTAATCTAAAAGTAAGAGATAAAGTTTCGCTTTATATTAATTAATAGTAGCCTTCTTACTTCTATTATAATAGTATTCTCTTTTTTTATACTACTTTATAGTAGACTAATTAATTATCTTTTAGCTTTACTTATTTAAAACTTTAAAATAGACTCTTAGTATAATAAATCGCCTATTTATTACTCTTCTACTAGTAAGACTTAATTAAGAGTAAGAGTAGTAATAGTTTAAGCTTAAAAGTAGATATAATAAAGAGGTTTATATTATATAATAATAAATAAAGAGTAAGAGTTTAAGAGATAGAAGATTCTAAAAGAATATTAGCTCTTATATATAATATTACTATACTAATAAATCTTAAGAAATTAATTTAGCTTATATATAATCTTAAGTAAGAGTCTTTTTAACTTATATCTTTTACTACTAAGCTTCTACTACTCTATTAAGCTAATTCTTCTTAGTTTCTATATTAACTTTAACTTTAACCTCTTTATTTCTTCTTCTTCTTCTTCTTCTTCTTCTTCTTCTTCTTCTTCTTCTTCTTCTTCTTCTTCTTCTTCTTCTTCTTTTTCTTCTTCTTCTTCTTCTTCTTCTTCTTCTTCTTCTTCTTCTTATTCTTAAATAAGATTACTACTCTATAGTAATAGTTAAAAAAAGTCTATTCTTTTAGCTAGATATAAATATCTTTAAAAGAGAGTTTTTCTTAGTATTTTTAAAGTATCTAGTTTAATCTATAAACTTATTATATTATAAAGTAGCTTTAGAGTAATAAATAACTCTTTAAACTTTTAGTTTATTTTATTATATAATAAAGAAAAAGTAGAAACGACTTCTCTTTCTCTTTTATACTTTTATTATATTATTTTTTTAACTACTTAATATATTTATTATAAAAGTAATTTATAATCTCTTCTATCTAATATCTTATTATTTACTAATATTATAGCTTTAAAAGAAGAATCTTAATTAAAACTACTATTATAATTATAAAGAATATATCTAATATAATTCTTAGCTTAGTAAATAAAATATATATATATAAAGTATATATTTAAAGAATAGTATAGTTAATCTTTTTAGAAAGAAATATTTAAATATAGAAAAATTAAGATTTATCTTTATAATTAAGTAGAAGATATAGTAGTTTTAACTTAATAATATAATAAGAGAAGTTATAATTAGTTAGCTAAGTATAAACTTCTTTTTATATCTTTTTAATAGTATTCTACTCTTTATTAACTTTTAAGTTATTCTCTTTTATAAATATAGTATAATTAGTAATAGTCTTATCTTATTTCTTTTACTTTATTATATAGCATAGCTTAGAAGCTTTTACTTAATAGACTATTTTCTTAATATACTAGAATACTCTTATTTTTAAGAGATATTATTTAAGATAGAATAGTTACTATTTAATTAATTTAGAGAATATTCTAAGTATTTATAATTATTTAGAGAATAAAAGTACTAATTAAAGAAATTATTTACTAGTATACTTTTATTATAAGCTTATCTTTTCTATTAGTAAAAGAGAGAGTATATAATTAAATTAGTAAATAGTACTTATATTTTTAAAAACTAAGAAGAATATTCTTAAAAGAGTTTATAAAAAGTTTATTAGTAGTTAAACTACTTATCCTCTTTCGCCTCTCTAAGAATAAGTAGTTAAACTACTTATCTATATAATATAAGAATATCTTTTTAATAATAAGTAGTTAAACTATATAAAATATAATTAAAGCTATCTAAATTATAATAACTACTAACTACTAAGTTATTTACCTACTTAATAAGAGTATAATAGTCCTAGACCGGGATTCTAGCCTTTTTAAGAGGCTGGTTATAATATATAATAGGCTTTTATAAAGAGTAAGTAAGGGTGTAAGACTTATGCTAAAGGTGGTTTTTAATATAAAAATTTATAAATACCTTATTATAAGCCTTCTTCAATAGCTAGTATAGGAATTTCCTCTCTAGTATAGTATTATTTACTACTCTTAGACGTTTTCGTATTCCTCTTTTAGATTAGTAGTATCATAGGTCTTATATATTATATTAGATATAATACTATAAGAAATATACTATTAAGCTTATAGACTTAAAGTAATATAGAGCCTATATAATTAATTTAAGAGATAATACTTTAAACCTTAATAGAGAAAGGAAGGGCCTCTATAGCGTAGCTACTAGCTAAAGCGACTGATTCTATTAGAGATTTTTTCTCTAACTTTCTCTAATAGTAATCTAGAATAGATCTCTAGGAGAGTAAATAATCTACTTACTATTTAAAGAGTAGTTTAATTATTAAAGATAAGAGATTTAGTTACTAAATATATAAGATAAGTAGTTAGAGTTTAATTATAGAGATCTATAGAGATTTCTAAAAAGAGAGGAAGGAGTAGAAGGTACGATTTTAAATAAGTCTACTATTACTAATTAACCTCTATTTATAGTTAATCGAAGTATTAACTAGCTATTCTAGTATTATTTTATATATATTTAATATCCTACTTCTTAGTTTAAGATAAGTAGATAGTTTTAAAGGTAAAGATATATATAGATTAGATTATAAATAGAATAAAGAGATATTATAATCTAGAGTAATAATAGAAAGTAATAGATAGAAAATTTTTAGATAAGAAGGTACTTAGATTCTCTTAGTAGAGTTCTATTAGAAGAACTTGCTTTTACTAGAGAATACTTACTAAGATATCTTACTAGCTATTATAATAGTATACTAGGAAGTTTATTCCTAGAGACCTTATTAATTTATATCTCGCTACTAGAGAGTTTATTACTAGGTGTTTAATTATAGAGACTAGAAGGGTTTTATACTAAAAGAGGGTTTTATGTTAAATAATTTAAAGATAGAGTTTATACTAAGAGAGGGATTAGTACTAAAGGAGTAGAAGAAGGGTTTAATACTAAAAGTAGACTTAGTACTAAAGAAGGGTTTAGTATTAAAGGAGAGTTTAGTATATAAGAAGGTAGTAGTATTAAAGGAGTTAAAGAAGGATTTAACAGTAGGCTTAGTACTAAAGAAGGGTTTAGTATTAAAAGAGAGTTTAGTATAGATAAAGGTAGTAGTACTAAAGAAGTTAAAGAAGGATTTAATACTAAAGGTAGGCTTAGTACTAAAGAAGAGTTTAGTACTAAAGAAGAGTTTAATCTCTCTCTTATTTAAATACTTATAGATTTATTATTACTACTTTAATTATTATTAATAACTAAACCTAGCTAGCTAGATTTGCGATATATATATCTAGTAATAATAATTATAATAAGGATATAAATAATAACCTATTAGACTTAGTTGTTTATTTCTAATAAGATTCTCGAGAACTATAAGACTATAAAACTATAAGACTATAAGACTATAAGATTAAATTATAGATTTAATTAAAGACCTTCGTAGTTTAGCTTACAAGTACTATACTCTTTTCTTAATTTCTTTCCTTAATCTGTTTTCTATATATAGTATTTTATTAAATGTCTTAATATCTAAAATAACTATAGAGGGTAACTATAGAGGACGACTATATTAAAAGTATAAGTAAGAATTAAAAGTAGAAACGCTAATATAGAAAACACTAACAGTGGTATATATATTATAAAAAGTAATAATATCGATTTATAACTAACGTTTCTTCTAAAATAAGATAGATTAATATAAGTATTAGTACTTAGAGTTTAGCTATCTATAATAAGAGAGAATAATATTAATAGTATAAGAATTATAAAATACGTAGTAGTATAATAACTTAATAACATTATATTATTACCTAGCTAGGCCTATACTTAAAACTTATACTTATAGATAGTAATACTTATATCTATTAAGAAATTTCGTTACTAAAAATTATAAACACTTAGAAAACTTCTAATTAATACCTATAGCTATTTTTAATAATAGAATAATACTCTTAGATAAGTCTCTAACTCTCTAACTCTACTTCTTAAATATATATACTAAATAAGATACATATTTAAAAGTTATATACTCTTAAGTAGATATTAAGTTTAACTAGAGTCTTAATAGATAGGAAAAACATAGCCTTACTAATATAGTATTCTTTAAAATAAAAAAAAGAGAAATAAACTTAAAGTATAGGAAAAATACTAAAGGTGTAAATTAGTATAAAGCTATCTTTAAATTAAACCTTAATAGAAAGATAGTACTCTTTTAACTCTAAGTTTTCTTTAGAATAATATTTACAACGTTCTAATATATATACTAAATTAAGAGAGAGGGAGGTGTATATTTTAGATAAGCTAATTTTACTCTTACTAGTATACTAGCTTTTCTACTCCTTAGTTTTCTAAAAACGCTCGAGGTTCTAAGATATATTAAATTAAAGAGAGAAATATCTTTTATCTATAATATAGTATTTTATATTAATTTATAGACTAAAACGCTTATATACTAGTAAGCTTATTTTATTACTCTAGAGTATATAAGATTAAACTTAAGATAAGTAAAAGACCTAGAGAAATAAACTATAGAAAGAAGAGTTAGAAAAATAACTAAGAGAGGATAGAGAAGTATATTATTAAAGAGAAGGACTAGAGGAATAAGAAGAAGAGCTAAGTAAGTATTTTATTATATATTATTATTAAAGCTTTATTAGAATTAGGAATTAGAAACGCTTTTTCTAGTATATTTATTTATAGTATATAAATCACCTATCTACTAGGAGTTAGAGTACGTAGGAGAGTACTATAACTCTTTAAATATAAAGCTTAAAGTGTAGTTATATAAGTAAATTAGGCTATACTAGTAAGCTATAGAGTTAAGAGTTAGAGGCCTAGTAAGAGTAGTAAAAGCACTAGGATTAATAGTTTAATATAGTAAATAGTAGTAAACTAGGCGTTTACTATACTATTATATATCTACTCGCCTCTAACCTTCTTTTAGAAACTTAAATAATAGAAATATATACTAGTATTTTCGTTATTAATAAAGGAATTATATAAAAAGTAATTTAGTATTATATAAGAGAGAGTTGATTATTATAATAAAGAGTTATCTTAGAAATTTTATTAGTAGACGCTTAATTATTATACTTACTTTTACTAGAATAATAACTAATAACATATTAAAACTAGCCTAGTACTCTAGATGATTAAAAACTAATAAAAAGATAAACACTAATAATAAGTTATAGTATTTATAGAAAATAAAATATAAAGTTAAAAGAATATAAAATATAAAACTAAATAAAATGCTATAAATGTTTTTAACACTTATATAGCGGAGAAGAGCTAGGATCTACTATACTAAAGCATAGTAAGAAACCTGGTTATAATAGTTTTAACGTGCTTACCTCTAGAGCGTTTTAAAAGTTAATAAATTATAGTATATATATAAGGTTATATATACTAACTATCTAAGTATATTAAGTACTAAGAAGTAGATACTAATAGAGACTCTTCTATTAAGTTAAATATTCTTAATTACTTAGGACTCGATACTAGCGATTAATTAGTATAAGTAGTTAGAAGAGTAGATATAATAACTTATGAATAACTACTATTAGGAGGTTCTAAGAGGTGATTTAAGATTATAGTTCTTTTTTCTTCTAGTTATCTAGTTATTTCTATATATTAAAGCTTTTTAAGATAACTTTAATATATTTTTATAATCTACTAAGTTATATTAGTATTATAATATATATATTTAAACGAAGAACTAATTTAATATTATAGAAAGCCTTATAATTCTTCTTCTCTTCTAAGTTTTCGAAATACTATTTAGCCTAAGAAATAGTATCTTAGAAGTACTAAGAGGGTAGTATAGAATAATAGTAGTAAGCTAATTCTTATTAAAGCTAGGTCTTTTAGTTCTTAAAAGTAGTTTAAACTCTAGCTTTTAGAACCTCTTAGATAGTTATATTATACTCTAGGTTATAAAATCCTAGTTTATTAAGAAGAGACTAAAGAGATTAGTATAAATCTAGGTTAATCTAGGTTTTATTACTATCTTATTTTAGATATATTAAAAACTCTATTTCTACCTATGTCTATTAAATTAAATTAAAATACTATAAAGGAAAGTTAACCTTTTACTTTTGTATTATTAGTAGAAGCTCAAGTCTTTAGATTATATATAATTCTTTAGTTTTAGAAAATCTAAAGTAGTACTTGTTAAATAGAAATAGACTCTTCTTAATAATATCCTTATATAGAATATAGTACTAATATTCCTCTTTACCTCTATTATAGATCCTATATACTAAATACTTATTATTAGGTAATTTAAGTATAAAGAGGCCTAGTAGCTAGATAGATATCTTATAAATACCAAGTTTTAGAGCTTTAGAGTTAGATAGAGAAGAGTATAGTAGAAATATATAGTAGATACTTATAGTATATCGCCTAGCTTATCTAGTCTTATTAGATATATTAGAGTACTTATTAAAAAGAATTAGTATATATCTAAAGTATATTTAAAGAGTGAATAACCTAGAATAACTAGAAAAGGCGAACACGAGAAAGCTAGTACTATCTAAGGAATTAAGAAGGTAATACTTAAAAATACTTACTAGAAATAAGATAGACATATAGTACTATTACTAAGATAGATTAAAGAAAGATTCTAAGAGAGGTTACTTACTAAGAAATCCTTTTAATAAAATAGTTTTATAATAGGTTATAACAAAATAAAGTCGTTATACGCTATAACTAAGATTAAGTATAGATAGTTTAGTAAGTAAAAATTAAAATTAAGATATATAAATAGAAATAAGTAATATAAGCATAATACGAATTAATTATTATAGACTACTTAAAAGTAGTATTTTTACTAATTACTTATTCCCTTATAATAAATATATTATATAGTCTTTATACTATTAAAATCGTAATAGCTACTATACTAACACTTCTACTTTACGCCTACTAATATAAAGCCTTATATCTAGAGTTTTAAGAATTCTCTTATAGCTAGATTATCTTTATAAATATCTTACTATAGCCTCTACTAATAATATAATAAATATAATAGCTTAATAGTATAAGCGTATATAATAATAACACTCTTAAACCTATTAACCTTAAAAACGTCGAAGAAGACATACTTATACTACTATTAATACTTAAAGAGACCTCGACTAGTTGCTCTCTTAACCTTTACAAGGAAATTCATTTATATATAAGCCTTATACTTAGCTTTAAACTTTATCTCTATACTATAGTATATTATTATATCTAACCTCTACTTTATAGCGGTATATAAGTAAATAAAGTCTCCTATTATAATTAATCCTCTTAATAAAATCGTTAGCGTAGATATAGAATATTAGAAGGTCTCTAATATAGCCTATAACTAATAATAGTATTATAATAACGTCTACCTATACTATACTAGACTTATAGACTCTACTTATCTTCTATAATAAATTATATCTCTTAATATTTAATAAATCCTATTAAGCGTTAAAACAGGTTCTAAGAAATAGAGGTTTAGAGAGGAAATAGAGAATAGAGAGGTTAGAGTTTTTAGAGTTTTTAGTTTAAAGCTAGATTAGAGTTTTAGAGATTAGAGTTTTAAAGATTAAAAAAAGGATTTAGTAGATATAGTATATAAGTAGCTATTAGATAGCTAGGTAATAACTAAATACTAAGCTCCTTTATATTTTTAACATCTAATATTTAGCTATTTTAATACTACTAAGTACCCCTTTCTCTTACTAGTTTATTATATTTCTTAACTATTATACTATAGTACTATCCCTCGCCTTTATTCTCTCTTTCTTATTTAAATATACCTCGGTTTCTTATACGGCGCTAGTTCTTATATACTAGTTACTCTATAACTTTATACTAATAGAACTAGGCGTAATTAAAGGCTTATATAAATACTCTAAATACGTTATTAGAAACGAATAATAACTAGGAAAATAAGGACTACGAGGATATTCCTAATAAATAGAATCCTCTTAAATTTTCTATAAAAGAGCTTATACTAAAACCGACCTAGAAGAATATTAATAATAGAAAAGCGTAAGAGAAGAGCTAAGAGTAGGTATCTTTATATTTAAGATAAGTATTATATAATAAAGGGATAATATATATAGTCGAAAGATGCTCTAAACGCTACTAAACTATTATATACCTTACTATGTTTAATAATAACATTTTACCTAACTAAGGAGATATTTACTAATATATATACTAGGTACTAAAAAGTATATTATTATATATTATACTTATAAATAGGCTTAAGTAGCTGTAATAATTAAGTATAGATTTTTCTCTACTACTCCTCGAAACCTTAAAATCGGCTTCTATATATAACTTCTTTAACTTTTCTATAGAATGCTTATACATAGGCTAGTAAGTAAATATACCTTTACTTATAGTATTTAAGAAGTCTATGAAACAAAAAGCCTTTACTAAATACTAGATCTTAAAAAGTTATTTAAGTATATATATTTTAACTAGATTAAGACTTAATAGGTTTATAATAATCTATTAGACTAAGACTTAGGTATTATTCTTTTATTATAAGAGTCTCTTAGTTAGATAGTAGAGAGCTCTCTTAAAAATATCTACTTAGTATACTTCTATTATAGTAATAATAAAGAATCTAGTAAAAGAAATCCTTATAATTAGTATTAAGTAAGTAAGATTCTTAAAAAAAACTTTACTACTTTACTCGCTTTAGGAGTCGGGTTTCTTCTTTACTTACTCTTTTATTATCTTTAACAACTTTTAAATATTCCTCTTAAAGAAGGAGACTAACTCTAAAATTAAGTATAAGATAGTAACTTCTAATATAAGCGAAAATAAGGGGTAGGCTTATAGACTTTATAGTAATAGACGATATTAAAATTCTTTATAAAAGATCTTCTAAATAACTATCTACTATTATACTAGGAGGACTTTTATAAAGACTTCTATCTATATCGCTTCTAGATAGCTAAGTCTAATAAGAAGACTTTAAGTAAGTTTAAGAGTTTAGATTAAACTAGTCTTATAAATGTAGTATATCGCTATAGCGCTATATTACGTCTTATAAATCTTTATTAAGGAGAAAGATTTAGTAATATATTATATCTGTTTTAATCGGTTTTTAACTTACTTCTACTTTAGGCCTATATTATCTTTTAATATAATATTACTTATAAGTTTAGGCTATACCTTTTAAGAGAATACTTAGATATATTAGAGTAGGTTTATTATATTATAAATGTCTTTTATTAATATTCTTATACCTTATTCTATTAGTTAAAGTAGAGGCTATATTAGACATCGTATTTTAGACTTAGAGACGGTAAGAGTGTTAAGTAGGATTAGTTACTAAAAGCATACTTTATGTTATTTTTAAGAGTAACCTTAGCTACTTATTAAGAGTCTATTTTAAATACTTAGACTTTATTTTAAGAAATACTCTAATACTAGGTTTTAGGTATTATATTACTTAAAAGATACTAATAAATAAGAGATCTTATCTTAAAATCTAAATTAATAATTAAAGAAACTTGTTTATATTTAATTAGAAAGAGAGTAATTAGTTTAAATAAGAGCGAAATCTTTATAAAACTCAACGAATATTCTACTTAGTAGAAGGACTAGTTAATAAAAAACAAGTTTATTAATATTAAGTAGCTCTTAGAGTACCTCTACTAATACCTCTTATAAGAATATATAACTTTATAAAATTTCTAAGTATTTTAGAATTCGTATAATACTATAGCTCTAATAAAGGAGGTTTCTATTACTATATATTAACCTAATTAGAGAAAGTCTATAGAGCTATAAGACTTAAGAGGAAGATTATTATAAGTAGAAATTATAAAGTAGATAATAGAATAGTATAAGAATAAGTTAAAGAAAAACAATATAGTATACTTAGAGTAGACGACTAGTAACTACTTTATTAATTAATATTAGATAGCTTAGATATAAGATTGAATTATAGAATAGTTTATATAATTCTATTATAAGGCTATAGTCTAAGTATAGTAGTAGAGGAATATATAGAACTACTTTAATATAAGAGGTACTAAGAAAGCTAGCGCTTATATAAAGTTACTCTTTAATAATATACTAAAAATTTATTTAAGAATAGAAAGAATTAACTAGTTAATTAATAAGCTTCTATCTAGTACTCTATAACCTAAAATAATTTTACTTTAAACATTTAATTCTATAACGCTAGAAGAGGAGTTTAATAAAGTATTATAAGTATACGAAATAGTATAAGTTTTTAGCTTAGATACTAAGAGGAGGAGTCTATTAGACTTACTTAGTTTTACCTTAGATATTTAAGTACTTTATAGAATTAATATTCTCTAATAGCTTTAAAAAGCACTTAAAAAGGTTAAGATTCTAAGACAGAAATAGAAGAGAGTTACTACTTAGTATATTAATACCTTATAAATCCTTCTAATATAAATAATTTTAATACTAGTAGATAATATATAGTATTAGAGTCTAATTCTTAGTAGAATATTATAGCGAGTATATACTAAGGAATTATTAATTTAGTATAAGAGGGAATTATAAGACTAAGACTTACTTTTAAGACTAAATAGTAAGTAACTAGGCTATTTACTAAGGATTTATATTAATTTAAAAATAGTTATTCTAAATAGAGCCTATATCTTCTTTACTTACTTAGTAAGAGATAAAGAAAGAGAGAATAAAGACTTAGATGTTTTTAAGAGCTTAAGTATAAATAATAAGTAGATTAAAGAATATCTAGATAATATAGAGGAGCTAGCTAGAAGAGAAGAAGGAGAATAATAAACTTAATATTATAGGTTTAAGAGGCTATATTTAAGAGGAATGATTTTTATTCTTTAAGAAATTAAGCTTAAGTATATATATCTATTAAAACTATAAATATTTATAAACAGTTATATACGAGTTTTTCTAGGAGATTTATCTATTTATTATAGACTATGCTAGTATAATAAGGGTCGTTTATTACTAATTAATCTTTACTTACTTTCTAGTATAACTTATCTATTTTACTTAACTCTAAAAATTCTTTTAACTATTTATATTATTTAATATTTATAGTATTATAATAGATATAGCGTTACCTAGATTCTATATATAATAGGTTTACTTAAATCATTTATTAGCTCTCTAATAATATTTTATATAATAATCTTTTCTTATATAAGAAGAAATATCTCTCTTTAATTAGATAGATAAAAGCTTTAAGTAAGTTTATTTAATTATTAGATACTAGTTTTAATCCTACTTTTAGAGGAAAAAGAAGAAAAAACCCTATAGCTATTATAAGCTAGGTATATTTTATTAATATAAAAAAGGAAAATTATATATAAGAGAAATTAAAGAAAATAATTATAATAACCTTATATATTAAATCTAAGAAAAGTACTAAATATACTTAGAGCTAGTAACTCGCTATTATTATCTTTATTTACTTCTTATATAAACTTTATAATATATATAAAAAGAGGAATAGACTATATAACTATAGCCTATTAATATTTAGAAATTAAAAAAAAAGAAAACTATAATAAAGTAAGTTAACTTTTACTATCTTTATTATCTTCTACTTACTCTTCTTCCTTACTCTCTTCTTCCTTACTCTCTTCTTCCTCGCTCTCTTCTTCTTTACTCTCTTCTTCCTTACTCTTCTCTTCCTTACTTCTTTCTCTCTTACCTTATTCCTTATTTATTATTTATACCTTTTAGTCTTTATATATACTAGGTCTACGAGAGTATAGCTATAGGGTTTCCTTAGATTTAGCTATACCCTTTACTTCTATTTAGGTAGACTTATCTCTATAAATAATAGGTTAGAGTAGGTATTAAGTAGAGATACCTAAGTAAATAAAAAGCGTAAGTAGATATATATATAAGAGCTTTCTTTATTTTAAATAAGTAAAATTAAAAGGTTTTATATAGCTAATCTTAAAGAACGTAGTAATATTAAGAGATTACTCTTATCCTTCTAATAAGTTTAAGTAATTATAATAAAGAGAGTTAAACTTAGTATAAAAAATAGAAACTTTCGTTCTTAATAAGAAGATAAGCTACTAACTAGACTTATTAGAACAAATACTATAATATTAGATTAAGGTTTAACTTACTTTATTATTTAGTTATTAAACTACCTTAAGTAATCTCTAAGTATATATACTACTATCTCCTAATATACTTATAGAAAGGTAACTATTATTATTCTCTCTTTATTATTAAAGTCAACGCCTTTCTTTTTCTTAGCCTTAATATTAATAGCTAAGAAGTTAAATTTAAAAGGCTCTCTCTCTAATAGCTAGTAAAGCTATTAAAGACATCTATCTTTATTAATATTAGATAAAATATCTACTTTAAGAAGTTTAACCTTATAAGTTAATAACCTAGTTTTTAAATCTAAGTATTCTTATAAAAACCTAGTCTAATTTAAAGTTATTTATATAAAAAGAATAGTTAAAATAAGCTTATAAATAAAGGCTCTAACTATATCTTCTTTACTTTATTCTTCTTACTTAGCCTTTTTCTAAGAAAGAGAGAAGCTCTTAGTAGTAGTATATAAGTAAGACGTTAAAATAGATTCCTCTTATTTAAGTATTAGATTAGGTTTTATTTTAACTATAGCACTTATTACTTTAATTAAGGCTCTATAAGAAGAGCGGCTAGGAAACTCTTAAAGAGGCTAGTCTAGTAACTAGGCTAAAGTATTTAATATACTACTATGTTTTTTTTTCTTTAGCTATAATATTACTAAACCCTTAAATACTAACGTAGGATAATTTAGTACTACTAGATTATTAGAGGGCATTAGTTACTATTTAGCTAATAAGAGGTTATTCTAGAAGTTTATTATAATAGGCTAGTCTAAGGCTAGTTCTACTACTACTAGGTATTATAATATAGTCTTCCTCTTCTTCTTATGTTTTATTAATTTATTTAACGTCTCTATTTCTCATAGCTTATTAAGAGGCTTAAGATATAATTCCTAGAATCTACTAAGGTAATAACCTTAATAAAATACCTTATTTTTACAAATATCTAATACATATTTATAAATAACACTCCTCGCTTCTAGCTTAGAAAGATATAGGTCTCTTACCTACTTAGCCTTAATAAGCTCTATAGTAGTATCTATTACTACTTAAGAGATAGGAACTACTACTATTAAGTACCTAAACCTATAAGCGTATACATATTAGAGATTAAGATTACTAGCTAAATATTATAATAAGAGTGTTTCTTATTTATTCCTAATTATTTTTAAAGTATATAAAGAGATATACTAAAGAGGAGTAAAAGCTATTATATCCTAATTTAAGATAGTAAGTAAAGGTATTTTAAATTATAATAGATAACGTAAGATATAATATAATAATTAATAGATAATAGTAGACTATTATAATCGAGTTTATAAGAGTAAGAGAGATATAAACTATATAATAAAAGGTAGTTATAAGAGAAATGGTGTTTTCTATAATAGTATAGACTTATAAAAACTATAAGTAGCTAGTAAAGCTTATAGAAATAATCTAACTAGAAAGAATTAAGTTTTAAAAGATAGAGCTACTAAGTATAAGATATATATAGCCTTTTTATAGTAAATAAACACTATAGATAGTAGCGATCTAGAACGCTACTGTCCGTAACTAAGAATAACCTATTATACTATCTATTAATATTAAATAATACCTTATAAAGCAGGAGACTAGGAGAGAGTAAGAGTATTATAATTTAATAATCTTATTTATCTATAGTTATAATATTTATTCGTAGTTTAAAATCCTAGGTTAAGAGATTACTTCTATATCTTATAAATACTAGCCTAGTTATAAATAACTATACCTTCTTTATAACGCGAGAAATAATAGGAAAATAGTAAGATATCTTAACTCTTATAAAAAAAGACTACTAATAGCTACTTAAAGTCTGTTAATTATCTAAGTTTATAATATTTATTTCTTAGTTATTACTATCTAAGAAGGTACTTATAAGCTAGAAACTTAAATATTTAAACTCTTCTTTAAATACTACGCTATCCTATTAAGAAATACTACGGTGAAATAAAGGCTGCTATTATATATAAATATATATAAAAGCTAGAGTAGAAATAGTATAGCTTTATAATAACCCTTTTTTAATATCTAGCTTCTTTCTAAAAATAATCTAATAAGAAATATAATAATAAAGAAAAGGGTATTTATAAATATAAGGAAAGTTTAGTCTAGTTCTTATACTATAGGCATAGTAAAAGGCGTAGTAATAAGAAGCGATCTCTTTCTTTATTCTCTATATAAATACTTCGCAAAGCCTATAGTGTTATATAGTACTCGAGTATAAGTAACTCTATCCTAAGACCGTATTATTATCTATTAGAACTACTAACTCCTGTATTACTATAGCACTATAGCACTATAGCACCATAGTACTATAGTACTATAGTACTATAGTACTTTTAAGCTATTATATTACTACTATTCTTTAATAAACTTATATAAATAACTAATCCGTTATGTAATTTTAAGTAATAATTTATTATTATTCTTTAGGATTTACTAGTAAGACGTGGTAATACTTTATAATAGATACTCTTAAGGCCTATTTTTAACTAAGGTATATTAAATCATACTTTCTCTAAGAGAGAGCTTTTCTACTATATTTAAAGTATAAGCTAATCTATAATTATTTAAGTAGAGTATATATACTATTAACAACGTTTAACCTCTATTTAAGACTCTTTTAAGGCTGTTCTTAGCTTACTAGCTAGTGAATTCAGTAGATTACAGCCTCTAAGACACTAATAGTAAGAACTTCCTTTTTACTATTATTAACTTAATATCTCTTAATAATAAACTCTATATATATAATAGATTCCTAAGACCTATAGACTATCCCCCCTTCTATAAAGTTACTCTATAATACTATTCTTGAATATTTAAACTTATATGTCTATTCTCTTAAATAAATAGAGCTAGATTACTACTTAGAGTATCTTAGATATAATCTATAGTAGTTAGTAGATGCTCTAATCTATACCGTTTTCCTAGACTAAGTAATAGAAAAATTTAATTTTCTACTAGGTATTAAATAGTAGGATATTTAATTAAGTAATAGGCTACTTCTTACCTAGTACTATTATAAGAGGAAGGATTAGGTAATATAAAGTCTTTTAAATATACTCTTTACTATAATAACCTTAAAGTATATCCTATAGTAAGTTATCTACTATTTACTTTTACTTTAGGTTTCTAGCTAACTTTTATTTAGTTGTTTTATTCTATTCTAGTATAGTAAGTATACTATACTTAATATTTCTCTACCTTTAGTATTTTATAATTAATAATCTACTTAACCTTATATATAAGTATATATTAATAAGACTTAGGCTATAAACTTATACTATAAATTTTATACTTATTAGAATAAGATGTTTATAATATAAGTAGCCTAGTAAATTAAGAACATGTCTCTAGATCCTCTATTTATAGTAATTCTTATTATTATAGCTTAATAAGTTAGAGAAAGTATAATATAACTAAAGGTATTATTTTAATATAAGAATTCTATATTATTTACTAATTTACTATATTAGATCTCTCTCTTTATTCCTCGGTATATACTAAAGACTTCTTTAACGTCTTTAAGGTATAGAATTCTTTCTCTTAAGTAGTATATAATTAATAACTCTAAGGTATTCCTTTAAAAACTTAATAACCTAAAAATCATATCTAGTACTAAGTTACTTATTAAATATAAATTAATTAATATTAGAGAACCTTTAGTCCTCTTTTAAGTTATATAGAAGGTATCGTTTAGTTAGAACCTACTTCCTTTAACCGTGGCTAGTACTAAAAAGGCAGTCTTATTAACTAGTGCTTAATTATCTAGAACTAAGAATTAAAAGACAGCCTTATTAACTATACCTAGAATTACTTACCTAAGAAACTAGAAAATAACTTAGTTAACTATTACTAATACTAGTAAACTAAGAGCGTCTTTACTAAGTATTACTAATTTAAAAGAATAAAAGGCGTTAATAGAGATTAAAGGAATAAATAAGATACTAGAAGTAAGAGTAAAAAAGAGGAATAGAGCTAAAGTATAGTTTAATACTACCTAGGATTTAGAGAATTAAAATAAGAATAATATATAAGAGCGTAAAGTAAAGAAGAGAGTTTAAGTACTAATAGTATATAATATAAGAAGTTAAGCTATAAGACTAGCTAAAAAATAGAGAGAATCTCTAAATAATTATATTATAAATTAATTACTTACTAGCTCTTACTTACCTTTTCTAAGGTAAAATTTATAACTATTAGTAGCTTTTTCCTCTTATTTTTAATTATTAGTTAACTTAGCTACTAAAACCACTTTCTCTCTCTCTTCCTCTTTCTTCTCTTCTTCTCCTCTTATTTTAAGTTAGTACTCCTATTTTATAAAATGCTAAAACATAAGGCTCTAACCTATAACCGCTCTCTATAAACTATATATATAAATACTACTTTGTATACCTCTACTTATAGCTAGTATATAGAATTAGAGATTAAATTAAGGATATATATAAATATAGCTTAGTAGACTAGCGTTGTACTCTTTATAAGTAATATATTAAATCCCTTAAAATCAACAACTTCTCTTAGTTAGAGTTAACTTAGAAAGTATAATATCGCTTATCTTAATTAATCTAGTAAGTTATTATTTAATATATATATTAAGATAATATTATTAAGAAGGGGTAATAATATAATAGAGTAAAACTCAAAAACCTTTATAATACGCTTTAAGTTAGAGAATCTATTAAAACTGCTAAATCTACTAAATTACTACTTTATCTAGACTTTATATAATTATACTAGACTAAAATTAATAATTATATTTATTTAAAAGCTTAGATAATAAAAACTTAAGAATTCCTTTATATAGCCGCGCTTAAAAAGATAGAGTAGTACCTCTTAACTAATAAGTAGCTTAAAGACTCCTAGAATAGTAATATAGTACTACTAGAACCATTGTAGTAGTAAAGGGTTTATAAAGACTTTAGTAGCCTTCTCTACTAGAAGAAAGAGGCTTTAGTTTTAGATTAGTATTAGTAATATCTTTATATATTTATATTAATCCCTTCTATTAATAATACATTTCTTAGAAAGTTTTTAGACTTAATTCGCCTTTTATATATAATCACTTATATAAAATATTTATAGAGTATACTTATAGCCTTCGATAGATTAATATAATAAGGAGCTAATAAGAGGTAAATACTATTTCGATTCTATAACTAAATAAATATTCGCTTACTTTATATCTTTAAAACTATATAACGTTACTCTTTTAAAAGTTATAAAATATTTCTTATAGTATCTATCTAGTATAACTCTTATTTAAGTTAGAGAAAGATTCTAATAATATATATTTATTACTAGTCTTATATTCTTAATATAACTTATATTTTTTAATAAAATTACCTAAATCCTCTTATTAATAAGAATTTATTAAGTTTATATATTTATTTAAAATATAATATACTTCTAATCTAATATATCTTCTACTAACTTATAGAGTTACTAAGTATGTCTAATACTACTAAAAGCCTAACTATTCTCTTATTACTTATATACTAAAAATAAGAAAATAACCAGCTCTAGTAGTAGAATAAAAGCTAGATAATAAAGGAGTTATAGATATAGAATCAACTGTTTATAACCTTTACGTTTTTTAAGATTTACTCTAGTATTTTATTTTCTTTATTTATACTATTATATACTTTATAAAGCTAGCTTATTTTACCTAGACTATCTAATATACTTTCTAGGTTTTAAATAAGGTATTATATATTACTAGCTTAAGTAGTTATAGAGTATTATATAGCTTAGTCTTTAAATAGTTAATAAAATTAAGACTATTAAGTAAGGAATTTTAAGATCTTAAGTCTATCTAGAGAAAACTTAAGCGTTTTTATAAAAAGAAGGTATAATTAGTATATTATTAAGCACTTTATAAAAAAGGGTTTTAGACTTAGTAAGCACTAGTAAGATTATAAAGACGTTTTATAACCTACTAAATACCTTTAGTAAATTAATTTAATAATAATAAAAAGCCCTATAAATAGCTAAGTACTACTATTATAGTATCTCTATAGAATAATCTTTATAGATATAAAGAAGGTAATATATTAGCTAAAAGAGATATTTCTATTAAAAATAAAGGATAGTATCTTTTTCTTCTTTCTCCTCTTTAGTTATTATATATAATTCTTATTAGAAAATAAAGTAAGTAGTTAGTATAAATTTAGTCTAATTTTATAAAAGAATATACTCCTCTACTCTTATTCTAGTCTTTAGTATAAGTAGTAGTAGTAGTAAGTTCTATATTATTACTCTACTACTCCGTTTTTATAAGTAAGTAAGTAATTATTAAGGTATTTTTACTAGTTATAGCTAATTAACTTATAGAAATACTTACTTAATAGCTTCTAGTTTTCTATTATTAATCTTAAAGAATTATACTAGGTATCTTTTTTAAACTCGATCTAAGCCTTTTTATAAGCTTTATAGTCTTACTTAATAGCTTATATTTATAGGAAATTAGTAGCTAGTTTATTTCTATCTTACTTACTTATATAATCTATTTATTTAGCTAACCTTCTACTTATTTATCTCTTTATAAGTAAACCTTAAAATAGTTCTACTAATCTTAAATCTTCTCTCTAAACTATAAGAACTATATTTATCTACTAAAAGTTATAAGTTAAAGACTTATACTATTCTTAATAATTACTAATTTATAAAGATAGTAAGTTTCTTAAAGATAGAGAGTGTCTAAGGCTATAAGCTATAAGTTAGGTAGAGGAGGGTTTTTAAAGGTAAGATAAAATAAAAGAGCTTAGTATTTTTAAATAAGCGTAGTTTTAAAGGAGTACTAAATTAGTAGTGTTTTTAAGAAGTTTTTAAAGAGTTAGTATATACTTTACTTAAGCTCTTAAAGTATTAAAGTTAATACTTTTACTATAAAAGAACAAAGTTAGTTAAATAAATTAGTTATATTAAACTATTAGACTATGTTTTTTTAAAATATTACTTAATTCTCTAGATTATCTAAGTAAACTAGTATTTAACGTTATTATCTCTTTCTCTATTTATAAAAGCTATTAGTATTATGTAATTTTTATTTTTAACTAATTTAATACTATTAAAGATCTTATATTTAAAAGAATATTAGACGTAGGAAACTATACTCTACTATACTTGTGAACTAGATTCGCGAGGTCGGTTCTTAACTATTAATCCTATAAGTAATATAATACTAATTTAACCCTTTTTAGTAATACTATACGTTGCCTTAGTAAGAACGTTATTACTTAAATTACTTTCTATAAAACTACTAATAGTATTAGTTTTATACTTCTTACTTAAAGTATAGCTACTATCTCTATAAAGATTACTATTACTAACCTAACACTTCTTACTTAAAGTATAACTATTATCTCTATAAAGATTACTATTATTAACTTAACACTTCTTACTTAAAGTATAACTACTATCTTTATAAAGATTACTATTACTAACTTAACACTTCTTACTTAAAATACAACCTTTACTTTTATTAATATCTTTATTAATATCCTTATTAATATTCTTAATAATATTCTTATACTTCTAAGTATTAGTAGTTAAATTCTTATACTTTTTTAAATAACTATAACTATACTTCTTTTTTAGTTAGAGAGTAGTAGTTAAATTCTTATACTTTTTAGAGTAACCGCGACTACGCTTCGTCTTAGTATAAGAAGCTACTAAGAAGGCTAGTACGTCTTACTTAGCTATTTTAGCTACTACTTATTTTTTATACTTATTAACTTCTTTATATTATTTAAGTACTAACAAGAATCTAACCTTAAGTCCTTATATAATAATATTAGTATAGATATTCTAAAGTAGGTTCTTAGTTAGATCTATTAACTTAGGATTAATAGAATTATAAACATATGTCTTATAATACTAAACTAAGTAACTATTAAGCTTTCTAACTTAGTAGAAATAGAGATTAATCTTAACTACCTCTAAGTAAATAGTTAAGCTATAAACATAAGTTTTATTATTAAAATCGTATTTAAACTATCTCTCTAAAACATCCTTTATACTATAGAAAAATAGAGCCTATATTATAACTATACTAACACTAATATTCTAGCTTTAAATATTACTATAACTAGAGAAGCTAGTAAGGCCTTTATACTTAATATAGTAAAAGTAAAGCATAGTAATTACTATAAGTATTATATAAGAACTTGCTAGCTTAGCTTTAAGACGTATATAGTATAGGCTAAAAAGGTATAGATTATAACTAATAATCTAATTAGGTTTTAGTTTCTAGTATTTGTCGAAAACTATATACTCTTAGCTTAAGTATTATACTAGGAACGCTAGAGAGAGTGTTTAAGTATAAGTCTATATAAGTAGAGTGTTAATAACACTAAGAATACCTAAGTTCTTAAAGAGTATAAGCTCTATAGTATTACCCTCTATAATCTTATATCTAGTATAGTATAACTTAGTATAAATAGAATCCTGGTTTTCTAATATAGTCTAGATACTATAGAGCTTATCTTTATAACTAGATATATGAAATTCAGACGATAAAAGTATAATACTACTCTTCTATCTAGTCTTATATAAATACTTAATAACTATAGCCTCGTTTATAATGCCTTCTATAGCTATAGTTATTATATGTGCTCTAAGTTCTGTTTCTATATACTAGAGCTCCTTATATAGAATAGAAGTAAGCTAACTTATAGTATCTATATAGAAATCCTGTCTATAGCTAGTCTCTAATATATAGAAAGTTATCTACTCTAGTTAATAGACTAGGTGATTTATAAGTAGTTTATCTCTCTTAATCTATATATTAGAGTCCTTTTCTTTAATTATATCTACTAATAGAGTAGAAGGGAGTAAAGGAGTAATAGAAGAGGTAATAGAACAAGTACGACTAGTAGCTATAAGCTTAGTAT
Organism: Hymenoscyphus infarciens; assembly: GCA_001414345.1. Classification (NCBI taxonomy): domain Eukaryota; kingdom Fungi; phylum Ascomycota; class Leotiomycetes; order Helotiales; family Helotiaceae; genus Hymenoscyphus; species Hymenoscyphus infarciens. The sequence goes on along the minus strand of LLCB01000316.1, from coordinate 10,142 downwards.
AGGTTCTTACTACAACCTTCTACGTTATAGCTATTTAGAGCATATTTAGCGCTATTCTTAGATAAGATTCTAGTTCCGGTTTAATTAATTTAAGCTAGTCTACTATACTTATAGTAATAGACCTAGAAGCGTAGAGGCCTTCGTCTTTAAAAGCCTAGAGGTATACGTCTTTAAAAAGAGGAGTTATTAAAACTAAAGCTAATAACTTATAAGAATAGAATTATTAGTAATAGGTATTAGAATCTATAATTAAGAACTATTTAAAACTTCGTAGTTATATATAAAGAAGGTTTATAGTTAAGGATATTAGACGAGGCTATAGAGTAGTAGTAGAGTAAGGATTCGAAGGACTTAAGCCTAAGTAAGGCTATAAAGTAGTAATAGTAGAGTAAGGTTTTATAGTTAAAGCCTCCTTTATATATACTAGTTTATAGAAGGTATATAAACGTATATAATAAGAGTATATAATTAAGGAATTAAGGTATAGTTATAATTATATAGAAGATTAAGTAGTAGAGTAAGAGGTTATAGAAGTTTATTTAATAGTTCTAGAAGAGTAAATAAGTATATAAGTATACTAACGACTATTCTATATAAAAATCAGCTATAAAATAAAAGATAAGAAATATACTAAACTTATATATAGAATAGAAGAGGAATTTAATTCCCTTAGCTTAGAATACTAAGTTCTTATAACCGCTATATTATTATTATACCTTAGAAGGTCTCTAAAACCGCTACTAAGTTAGTATTAATATTATAATAATCTACTATATAACCTCTAATATAATTTACTAGATAGTATACTCTAAATAGGGTATATAACCTTCGCTCGACGTTTAGAGAGTAAGTACTTTCTTTACTATAGTTAGAAACTAAGCCTAGGATAATAATAAGAGTAAGCGCTTTCTCTATAGTCTAGGTTTATAGCTAGATTCTTAGCTACTAGGCGAAAGTAAAGCGTTTCTATAGTTAGAAGATCTACTAGTAGAGATATAGTTTATTATAATCTTCTACTATAATCGTCTCTTTTCCTTATTAGTTAGATATAAAAGTTCTAGTATTTAAGTAAATAGCTATATATTACCTTATAAATAATTTAATAACTAATAACTTTAGCTATAGGTTTACTATTAACTTACTAGTAAATTCGATTTATTTTATTTAGAAAACTCTCTTAGAATAGTTTACTATATAAAATATATTAAAACTATATTATCTTCTATCTTAATCTCTTTTAAAGAGTACTATATAGTATTAAAGAGATAATAACGTTAGGTAATTTCTTAGAAAGAGTAATTAGAGTAGCTTAAGTAACCTACTTCCTTAGCTAAGTACTTCTTAGTAGTACTATTACTTATAACTTTACTAAAATCGCTATATAAAAAAATAATAATAACTAATTAGATATAACTAGATATACTAGAAAGTAATTAACTATTCTCTTAAGTTTTAGAACTTTTTTTATTATTTATATTAAGTTAAAAGTATTAGGTAATAGTACTACTTTCTATATCTACTAAAAATAAGCTAAGACTAGTATTAGCTTACTTAAATTAAATTTAGACCTATTACTATTACTTTATAAGCTTTTTATTAATTTATATATATTTTATATAACAAAGATAAGTTATAGAATCTATAAGTTAATTAACTTACTTATCTTATTTACTTCTTTTAATTTACTTAAAAATATAGAATCTTAAATATTTATTATATTTAAAAGTCTTAAGAACACTCCTCTTATATCTAATTAAACTTAGGTTTTCCTTATAAGTACTCTTCCCTAGAAATATATAATCCTATTTAGTCTATTTAAAAGTTATAAGAAACTCTCTCTTATATTTAATTAAAATAGAGTCTTTCTTATAAGTACTCTTCTCTATAAATATAGAATCCTATTCTAAGCCTTATACTTTAAGTATTTTAAGTCCTAGATAGATAATTATTACTTACTATCTATTATCTAAACTAGAGGCATAGGTAACTTTATATGTTATATACTTGTTATTATAATAGTAAAGTAAATATAGAATCTATAGTCTTAATCTATAGTATCTTATACTTACCTTCTATACTCTCTAAGTAGTATAAGTCTTAGAAAGGTAATTACGTAGGTTCTAGATAATAGCTCTATTAGTCCTTAATTAGTTAAAGTAGCTTATAATACTTTTATTAAACGTATCTATCTTCTTATCTCTTATAAATTTACTAGTAATAGAAACTTAAGAATAAGATATCTTCTTATATTAAAAACGTTCTAGGTCTAGTTTAGTACTATTATTATCTTAAGTTTTATTTTAAAAGTAGAAATAATAAATCTTCTAATCCCTTTTTATTATCTACTTATAATATTACTAAAGGTTATCTTAAAGTATAACTTTAAGTATTACTCTCTTAATCTTTATAATAGCTCTTACTTCTACCTAATATTTATTTTTAATCTAATCTAAAGCTTCTTATAAGCCTAAGAGTTATTTTATATTTTCCTTTACTAACTCTAAGTTCTTTGCTTTAGGATTTTAGACCCTTATTTCTTCTATCTTATCTAGTTACTAGGTAAGATTTCTTAATAGACTTCTAAGACTACTATTATCTTTATAGAACTCTAGTTAGTATTTAATATAAGAACTTTTATATTTCCTTTTAACTCTAGCTCTCTCTCTAACGCTTATAAGATAGTTAAGACTATATAAAAGATAGCTTAGAGCAAAGACTAGAATAACTTTATCTAAGTAAAGTATCTTAGTAGATTAAGTAGTTTATATCCTACTACTAGTATTACGTTTAATAAACCTATATAAAATAGCGTTAGAAAGAACTTTAATAATACTATAAAAGTTATACTTATATATAGTATAGAATTAGCCCTAGTCTAAGCTACTTATTCTATATCTCTAACTAATTCTCTAAAGTATTATTAATACTATAGAAGATAGAAGTCTAGTAATAAGTGTTTAGATAAATAGCTCTATTTACTTTAATAGCCTTTTCTAGTTATTAAGTTAATAAAGGTATATAAAGTAGGCCTAGATAAATAAAAATCTCTTAAACTTTACTATATTATAGAATAACTAAAGTATCTCTTTTAAATCTTCTAAGTAATTTAAGTCCTAGATAGGTAAAGGATTAAGATAGTAGCTTTATTATATACTTTACTTAGTAAATATTCTATACTCTCTAGATAGTTTAAGTCCTAGCTTTATATAATATATCTAGTAGATATAAGACCTAGGAATTAACTAACTAGCTAGGTTAAGCTATCTTATTAGTATTAGAATTAGAACCTAAGGAATTATCATAAGGAATAACTAACCTCTCTTTAACTCTCCTACTAGAATAGAAACCTAAGAAGAACATGTCTTCTAACATTAACGTATTCTCTATTTTTAGTCTTAATAATATTCTATACTCTATAAGTAGTTTAAGTCCTAGGCTAGAATAGAAACAAGAGAACAGCTCTATTCTCTAATAATAAAATTAGTAAAACATACTAATAAGAAAGTACAAAGATAATATAAGCTATATACTAGAAGATATCTAGTTTATATAATTCTAAGACAGAGTATATAGAACGTGTTATTAGTTAATATAACCTTAGATAGTTCTATACCTTACCTTACTATAGTTATAAGAGTATAGATAATAGTTCTATTAAGGCTTAACTCTATAAAAACAAATAATAGAAGATAAGAGAACTAACTATTAATTAATTATATCTACTAATAAACCGCTATATACTAGAGAGATTCTTAACCTAGTATTCTATAGATTAATTATACTACTAACCTACTCTATTATAACTATATAAATAGTAAACTAAGGATAGTAGGTTTAATAATTAATAAGCTTAGAAAGAGGCGTATAAATAAGGACTATAAAGAGAATAAAGAGATAAAGAAATATATAAGGTATTAAGAAAAGTAGGTTTAATTTCTAAAGTTTAGCTCTATAGTATAACATCGACTTAATTAGCTCTTTTACTATTATATAACTTACTAGAATTTCTACTAACTAGTGTTTTACTAGCTATAAATAAATTTAGCTTATTTAAAACTTTCCTTAGCTTCCTTCTTACTATAACTCCTACTAGAGGGTATAGCTATTTATAAGAATATACTTAGTACGAAAATAAAGGCCTTAACTACTTAAAAAAACTTTTTACTTAAATTAAAGATTTCTATATATTTATTTAACCTATCTAAAATCGTTTTATAAACTTACTTTCTATATTTTAGTATTTTAGTAATAGTAAGTATAAAGTATATCTAAACTTAAGAACAGCTATACCCTCTAGTCTTCCTTTCTTTACCTCTACTACTTAAAGATAGGAGAAAGGATACTATAGTAATAGAGGCAGCTTTAGAGCTCCTCTAAATAGGCTAACTATTTTCTAAGTTAAAGCTAGCTTCTCTAAGTAGTCTAAGTTCTAAGTTAAATTATAATACTCTTATTAGAGTTAGAATAGGAACCGGAGGAACTATTATAAGAAGTAATATATACTATAAGTATAATTCTCTTAGAATCTAAGAGAAGGTGAAAAGTAATATTCTAGACTTCTAGTAATTTCCCTAGTATTCCTTAGACATAGTTACTATAAGCTTAAAGTACTCTAAAGATCTTACTATAGTACTATAGGCTTATAAAAAGAAGTAAGCGTTTATAAATTATAAGTATAGTAAAGATAGCTTAAGTTAAGAGAGGTTAGGAAAAGTAAGATAAATATAAATTACTTAAATAGAAGCTAGTTTTAGAAAGTAAAACTAATAAATTACTCTTATAAAAGAAATAGTTTCTTATATATAATAGTTTAGATTCCTAAGACTTCTATTTAAATAAGATAAGAAAATAACTTAATATTTAATACCCCTGTTCTTTAGAGTTTAAGATATTCTTATAAATACGTCTACTTCTTATCTTCTTATAACCTAAAGTTAGTAGTATAAAGAGCCCTTTAAACATAATCGCCTTTAAGTTCTTAAGTATTACCTTATATACTATATTTATAATAGCTTTAGTTAGATAAAACTTAAAAGGAATCTTTAAGTCTAGAAGAGAGAGAGTATTAAGATATCTATTTTTATAGATTATTTGTTTAAAAATTCTCTTTTACTTATAGTTCTATTCTTAAAGCTATCGTCTATAATGTTAGGAGTATCTAAATATATACTAAATTTCTAATACTAAGTTAGCTATTCTATAAATAACTAGTAGGAATTTAAATAGTATCTACTATTCTAGTTAATATATCCCTTTTTACACTTAGCTAATTAAGGTAGTAGTATTCTTTAAAGATTACTAATAGCTACTTTTAGCTATTATTCTTAGCTTAGGTATATAAAGAGGGAAATTATAAATTCTATATATTATTAGTAAGACTTTAGAGAATTAATATAGCTAACCTATAATAATACTAAGCTAGTTATTTATTAAGGCCTCTTAAAATCCTTTTACATCTGCTAAGGCAGAGTTAACTCCTATTCCTACTTTAATTATATAGACTAAGTTCTATAAAGTTATATATATATTAGAATAATTTTAGATAATAATTTAAGATAGTTTAAGCTTAGAGAAACTAGATATTAAGAAGTACGTAAGATTAAGAGATTCCCCTTTTAGATATATTATATATACTATACTTAAGAAAAAGGCAGTAGTTATAGCTTATTTACTATACTATACCTAATTTATATACTACTATATCGCTTATATACTATAGTATAAGTATATCTATAGTACTATAGTAAGTATAAGTAAGGCTATTATATATATATTACAAGTATACTATAAATATCTATAAAGCTACTAGCTAGGTAGTAAGCCGGTTTTTACTATATATTAACAAGGGTAGAAGCGCTTAAGTACGTCTTATTTCTACTATTTATAGAATAACTTATAACGCTATTCTTTTCCTTTTATAATAAGTAATCTATAATTTCTACTTAATTATAAGAGAATATAGAAGAATATAAAGCTAATATATAAAATGTAGAAAAAGTAAAAAAAGGTGGTAGGGAAATAATAGAGATCTTTTTAAATAATATTAAAGTATCTCTTAACTCTTAAATTAGAGATTTAGGAAGCTAATATACTATACTAACCTTTAGATAAGTTCTAATTTTCTTAATAAAGGTATAATAAGACTATTTCTAACTTATTCTAGTAATTATATTTATAGTGTCTAGCTTCTTATTAACTATGTATTTATTTATATACTAAGTACTCTATCTACTAAATCTTAGTAAGAATAATAAGTTCTCTATTTATATAGAAGTCTCTATTAATATAAAATACAAAATTACTTATATAGTTAACAAAATAATAATAAAACTCGAAGAACTTGCTTATAGAGAAGGCTACGATTATAAGGACCTTTTTATAAATACTATAAAGAAATTATTAGACTACTATTTTTTATAACTAAGAGTACTATCTATATAGAATATATATTAAAGCCTAAATTAATACTAAATTCCTAAGAAGTACTAAGAGTATAAAAATATATATAAGGACTCTAAGGATCTCTTAAGTAGTAGATAAGGCTTAGTATAGCTCTTAAATAAATATAGTAAGGTTCTAAGTAGTAAGAAAGCTAGATTAAAGATAAACGTAGTTAGAAAGTACTTAGAGATCTTTTATTATTCTCTCTTAGATATACTTAAGAGTAGAGTACTAAATAATTAGAATAAGAAAGTTCTTTTATAAGAAGCGAAGAAGGAAGCTAAGTAGAAAACATGTATTTAATAAGTTTTAAACTAATATTATACTCTAGTATATCGCTTATAAGATACTTATATTCGTCTTACTTATAAGTTAAATAGGTAAATATACTTAACGTTCTTAGAGTAGATTTCCTTTTTTATATTACTAACTAAGACCTAATAGAATAATAGTAGCTCTTAATTTTTAAAGGAATAGAGTAAGAGCTAAAGTAGAATAATAGATATATACTAGGTAGGTTTAGGTTTAATTCATTTAATATATAAGTAAAGTTAAATAATATACTTATTCTATAGTTTAATAGAAGGGCTAACAAAGTTTGTAATAAGAACTTTTAAAACTTTAACATACTACTTATTATAAGAGACCTGTTATTAACTCTAGCTATATAATAAGAGAATAGAAGTTAACTATTTACCTCTTAAACTATAAAATATTAATTACTATATAATCTAGAATAAGACAACTAATAGCTAGATAATCTAAACAAATAATAAGAAGTAAAAAGACAAAGGTTAATTAACTATATTATTATAAACTATTAATATATAATTAGTAAAGAGAGATTATAAAAAAGAATACTAGATAAGAAGAACTAAGAAAGATGTTTTAAGAAGAATAAAATTAAATTTATAAGTATAATAGAGAGTATCTTATTCTTAAACTTTTAAGATTTTTATAATATTAGATTAAAGTAGTACTATATTATTTAGAACTCTATTTATAATAGTATCTTTTTAAAACTACTATAAATAAAGTTTATTAAAAGAACATAAGTAAAGCTAGTAGTAGATAGAACCTAGAAGTTAGATATTAACTAAGTAAATAGAGCGAACGTATCTATAAATTTAATATAACTAACTAACCTATAAGGCTCTCTATAAGGTACTAGCTTCTCTATCTCGCGGCCTCTATTAGTCTTATTATTATAGCAGAACCTATAGCTAATACACCTTTACTTAATATAAACTAGCAAGAGAGCTTCTCTAATAAAAGCCTTAAACTATATAACTTTATAGCGTATCTAGTTCTTAAAGTATTATATAAACTTACTTATTCTTACTACTAGCTCTTAAAGCTTATTAATTTCTATTTAGATATAATTATATAAACTAAATCAAGCCTCTTACTACCCTTAGCATATACCTAAAATTCTAATTATTATATAATCTATAATCTAGAAGCAGCTATAGAAGTATATATAAGCCTCTTACCTCTTAAAGTATTATAAAACCTAGAACTATTATATAAGCTATATACCTTTTGATTTAGAAGTAGTTATATATGCCTACTCTAGTATTTACCTCTTAAAGACTTAAATAATTATATATAACTTTATAAAGAGACTAGTAAGGAAACTAAAAGCCTTAAGCTAATATAGATAGTAAACCTATTCTTTTTCTTTTCTTCTTCTAATCTATTATACTTTAACTAGATTAGAATCTCGACTTTTACTAACCTCTACTAACTATTTATTATATAAAGGGCAGAATGTTAGACTCTAATTTTAAACCTAGCTTACTAGCTACTGTTATAAAAGAGTTAAATCTTCCTACTACCAAATTCGGGACTAATAGTGTAATAGATCTAAGTTAGTAGTTCTTAGTTTAAGAGAGAACTAGAAAATAGCTCTTCTTAAGAGAGATATTCTCTTTTAAGTCCTAGAATAAGATAGATAAGGTGTTTAAAATATTACTAAAGTTATAATTAATCGTTTAAGCCTAAGAAGATATAATATTACTAATACTTATAGCTTAGTAGATAAAGTAGAAGCTAGAATTAGCTACCTAAAAGCATAAGTAAGAGATTAAGAAGAAGAATATCTAAATAAGTATTAAGGCTATAAGTTATTTAATCTACTATAGGTATAAAAATTAAGCTAAGTTTATATAGATGTCCTCCTTTATTACTATTTATATTAAGGGCGTAGAGAAGAGAAAGAGAGATATAGAAGTAAGATTTCAGTTTATTATTTATATTAAAATAAGCTAACCTTAAGTAAAGGAAACTACTTAGTATTTATAAAAGAAATATAAGTTCTTTGATAGTAATATGCTAAAACTTAAGAAGGGAATAAGCTAGGATATTAAAGTAGTTTTTAAGCTTAAAGATAGTAATGTTAAGGAGTATTTATAGACATCTTTAGGATTATAAAAGGTAAAGAGAGTATATTTTAACTTATTTAGAATCCCTTCTATTTTAGATATCTAAGTGTAAATTTACTAGTTTAAAGAATTACTTACTACTATTAGTTACTATCTAGAGCTAATTAAATTTAAGAATAGGAATTAGAGTTTAAATTTAGAGAAAGGTTAATACTATATATAGCTTATTAGTAATACTCTAAGCTCTGTAGGAATACCTTAAAAATTATACTATTAACATACTAAAGAACTCTATAGTAATAAGATGTGTCTATAGTACTACTATATACCCTACTTCCTCCCTTTTCCTAAATTATTACTACTTCTATAACTATATTCTATATTAACATATAACTCCCTTAATAACTTCGGCACCGTTGTATTATAATTACTTCTTAATATAATAGTTAATCTACTTTAGATTTCTCAAACCCTGGCTTCGTTCCTTGAATTATTCTAGTTCCTATTATATATAGATGCCGCTTTATCGATAAGCTTTTAGCCTTTTAAGAATTCCCTTTAGTAATAAAGAGTGTAAATAGTGGTTTTTAGTCTATTATATACTAAAAGTAGATAGTTTTTAGTCTATAAGATACTAAAAGTAGGTGGTTTTTAGTCGATAATAGACTAAAAGTATATAAATAAATAATTAACTTATTAGAAAGGTTAAATAAAAGAGAACTTTTAGTCTATTATATGTTAAAATTAGATGGTTTCTAGTATATAATAGACTAAAAGTAGGTGGTTTTTAGTCTATAATAGACTAAAAGTATATAAATAAATAATTAGTTAATTAGAAAGGTTTTATAAAAGAGGACCTTAAGTCTATTATAGACTAAAAGTAGATGGTTTCTAGTCTATAATAGACTAAAAGTAAGTGGTTTTTAGTCTATAATAGAATAAAAGTATATAAATAAATAATTAGTTAATTAGAAAGGTTATATAAAAGAGAACTTTTAGTATATAATAGACTAAAAGTAGGTGGTTTCTAGTCTATAATAGACTAAAAGTAGGTGGTTTTTAGTCTATAATAGACTAAAAGTATAAAAATAAATAATTAGTTTATTAAAAAGATTATATAAAAAAGGACTTTTAGTCTATTATATACTAAAAAAAGAGGACTTTTAGTCTATTATAGACTAAAAGAAGAGAGATTATATAAAAGAGGACTTTTAGTCTATTATAGACTAAAAGTAGGTGGTTTTTAGTCTATAATAGACTAAAAGTATATAAATAAATAATTAGTTAATTAGAAAGGTTATATAAAAGAGGACTTTT
>LLCB01000315.1:0-67546 GCA_001414345.1 Hymenoscyphus infarciens | reverse complement strand
AGTCTTCTTTAAAGTCTTTATTCTTATAAACTAACCTAGATATAGTAGGTATAGTAGAAGAATATAAAGAAGAAGAAGAGTCTTTAGTAATAAAAGAGTTATTTATTTCTTCTTCTATAGACTTAATCATATAGTTCTTATAAGGATTATTAGAACTAATAGCTTCTTTATAAGTTTTAGGTTTTAAAATAAAACCTATAGAAGGCTTCTTAATAATAGTAGCCTTATTATCTTCCTTTATAAGGTTTTCACTCTCTATTTTAGAGACTAAAAGAGTAGAAGTTTTAGATTTTAAAGGCTTTTTAGAAAGCTCTTTATTAGTAGTCTCTAAGAGAGTAGACTTATAGTCTTCTTTATATTTTAGTTTATTTTTAGACTCTTTATTAGAGTCTAGTTTCTTACTTCTAGTCTTAGATAAGTAGTTAGAGCTATTAGCTTTATAAACTACATTTTTAAGCTTACTATAATCTATAGCAAGGTTAGATAGACAGTAGACATTGTCTAGCTAAAGAGCTTTAATCTTAATATTAGCTTTACTATTACTAATATAAGTATAGCTCTTATTAAGCTTAATATCCTAACCTTTATTAGTAAAAGAGTAAGCTGAAATAAGAGTATTCTTAAGACTAGGGACGTAATATACGTCTTTAATAAGTAGCTCTTTACCTTTATAAGTAATAGGTATATTACCTTTACTTAGTAGAGGTACTTTAGTATTATTAGCTACTATAATAGAGCTATTAAGCTCTTTAAAATCAAGAAGCTAGCTTTTATTAGGCGTGAAGTGATTAGAGGCCTCGGAGTCTAATACTAGTTTTCTTTTATTACTAGTATAGCTAGTTATAGTATTTTTATTATTACTATTAATACTAGCTAATATAATAACTCTAGAAGAGACTTTAGACTTATTATTATTAGAGTCTTCGGAGTCTTCAGAGTCTTCTAATTCTCTAGACTTACTAGAGTTTTTATCTTTAGCTTTATTCTTCTTTTTATTCTTTTTAGAAGAGTTATTACTACTAGTATTATTACTAGTATTATTAGAGCTCTTTCTAAGCTCTGGGTGAAGTATAAAGTATTTACTCTTAATATGTCTCTTTTTATTATAGTAGGTACATAGAGAGCTAGTTTTAATAGAAGCTTTATTAGCTTCTAAATCACTTCTTTGAGTTATTCTAGACTCTTCGCCTATAAGGTCGCTTATTAAGTCGTCTAAGTCTATAGAACTAACGTCGTTTCCTATATCTTCGTACTTTCTAGATATAAAAGAATTGAAAGAGCTAGGAAGACTATTAAAGATAGTAACTAGTATAAAAGTATTAGATACTTTTTTATCTAAGCTTCTTAAGTATATAGCCGAGGACTAGATTTCGGATATATATTCTTCTATAGTACTAAAGTTACTATAGCAGGCGTTAGTTATCTTATTATAATATCGACCTACTAGTTCTAGACTAGAGCTACTAAAATTAGACTTAATCTTATCTTAAAGTATAGAAGAGGAATCGATATCTATATATCTCTTTATATTATTAGAAGATATAATAGATTCTAAAGCAGCTAGAGCTTTATTACTTTTAGCTCTATAGTCGTCGAGTTTATCCTTGTATCTAACTGCTAATTCGTCTGATTTAGCTTTGAGCTTTCCTTCTTCTATCTTATTATAATATAAAGACTTCTTAGGTTCTTTAATAGTACCTAAGATATAAGGCATAAAGCCGTTTATCTTAAGAAATAGCTCGGCTTCTATAAGCTACTCTATATAGTTAGAGCGGCCGATTAGCTTCTCTCCTTTAAACGAAGTAGAAGACATATTTAAACCCTCTTTTTAAAGTCTATATATATATATATATATATAGATAAACGTACTCTTTAAACAAGTACTTATTAGCTTTTTTAGTTAGAGAAGAATAGTAAGCTTTATATTCTCTTTTAAATATAAATAACTATACTATCTTTCTTTCTTACTAGGCTAACTTATCTTATATAAGAATAGGATAACCTACGTACTAATTAAGCTATACTTAACCCTCTCTAAGGATAGCTTCTTATAAGTATAGATAATAGTAGTCTTATATAATCTAAAAGTCTACTAGAAGAGATAGCTACTTCTTACTAGCTTCTTTATATATATAAGTCCCTATATAAAGGTAGCTATAAGCCTAGGCTCCTTGGTTTAAGAAGAAGGCTATACCACCCGCTATAGGATAACGTAATCGTATAGATATAGCCGCAGGTCTAAGTATAAGTAGTATATATACGAGTTTTCGTATATATTTATTTATATCTCTAGCTTCACTCTTGCTAGAGCTTCTGTCTTAGGGACGTAGGACATAGATCTCTTGCTAAAGACTTCACTATTAGAGGGGGTAGAGGGGGTATACCACCGAATATAACGGTATTCGGACCGGAAGTCGGTAATGTCACGTGATATCACGTGAAACGAGTTCGGCTCCAGAGACCTAAAGTTGGCTCTCCGGGCTCATAACCTATAAGAGGTTATATACGTATAGAGTAGACTACAGGGTAGGTCAGAAGTACGTAAGTTGAATCGGCACAGGGTAGGTCAGGTGATCGCTAAATCACGTTTCTAAGGAGTCGAAGTATAAGTATAAAAGACTTAGTGAATTTTGACTTTTGACTTGATTTCTAACTAAAAGATAGAAGAGGGCTATATATACTTCTAGAGTAAATACTAGAAGCTTCTATAGCTTATAAATCAAAGGGGTTACTAGAAGGTTCTAGAGATCACGTGTTCGCTTAACCGTAACCGAGAACTAAGCTTTAGAAGTAGAAAATTAAAAAATAAATAATTAGTTAGCTAAGATAAAGAAGAGAATAAGTAAAATTTAAAGTTAATAGCTTATTTTAAACTCTTACTATTCTTTTTTAGTTCTAAGCTTTAACTTAGACTTCTTTTAACTAAGAAACACTACTACTTTTAATATCTTCTAATAGTTTACTATCTAATAGAAGAATAAAAGTATTATAAATACTTTCTAATCTAAAAATAAGATTATTAAAAAGATTAAATGCTTAAATAATAGTATATTACTTACTTACTAATAATAAAAAGCTATTAATATATAATAGACTCTTTATAAATACTAATTAATATCTTATCTCTTTAACTTAATAGGCTTTTATTTAGAGTATAATAACTGGACTTATTATAAACTATCTAGAGCTAAGATATAGATTAGAATTAGTTCTTACTTTTAAAGATTAAGAAGATATAATTACTTTAATAGATTTATTCTTTTTAACTAGTTATAGAATAAAGAATACTTAAAATACTTTTCAAGTTTTATAAATAAGAGAAGAAAATACTAAAGAAATATTTACTAACTTTAAAAGTTACTTTTTAACTATAACTATATTTAAATAACTACTAGAATTAGAATAGTTCTTTTATATATAGAATGAAATTATATTTTAGCTTTAAAATAAAGTAGTTATACTTAAAAAACATTAGAACTATAACTTTAATAAAAGAGTATTTAATCTTCTAACTTTAGATAAGAAATAATACTAAAATACTAAGTTATAAATAGCTAATACTTTAGTTAATTTGTTAATATATAGTTTAGCTCTAAAGCGCTTATAATCTAATAGTAGATATTTACTAACTATTTATAATACTATTTCTAAAGTAATCTATAAGAATAAAACTAACCTTTTTTAAAGTATTCTAGTTTAGACTTAAACTAAAAAGAGAATAAAGTAGTAATATAGTTTATATAACTATATATCTTAACTTAAATTATTTTATATCTATAAATATCTTTCTACTTATCTTAAAATTTAGATAATAAGATAATATTTAATAATAACTCTTTTAACTAACTAAAATACTACTAACTCTAGTATAGAGTCTTACTTTCTTTAAACTCTTAGCTAGATCTAGAAGCTTTATTTTTAAATTTAAATTAGATATAAATTAGTATACTTTTAAAGTAAGCTCTTAGCTAATTTATTACTATTTTCTACTTTCTAATATTTTATAGTTAACTTTATTTTAAATATACTTTTAACTATTCTCTAAATTCTCTTTTAATTATAAAATAGCTTAGATAGAATAGACTTATACTATTTTAGTAAATATAAATACTTATATTTAATATAAAAGAACTTAATAAGTATCTATCTTAAGTTAACTATAATTTATACTTTAATTAATATCTTACTTAATAATAAAATAATAATATTATAATATTCTAATTTAGTCTTAATAATATAGTAAAGACTTAGAATAAGTCTCTCTTAAAAGAGAGAGATATAATAGTCTACTATTTTCAATAGCTAAGATTATATACTATTTAAGCTTTAGACTTTTATAAGTTTAGACTTTTATATTAGCTAAAAAATATTATTTATTTAGTTTTAAGTATAGACTTTATATAGTCTAAACTCTTATATAGAGATACTTAGCCTCGCTTTTAAAAAGAGGTTAATTTATTCTTTATCTTTTTATTAAGCTTAGTAATTCGTATATATTATTCTACTAAATATACTCTTATAGAACTCTTCGTTAGTAGTATATTATTCGTTCTATTATTATAAAGAGATAAATAGTTAATTTAGTCTTTAGTTTCGTAAATAATAGTCTCTATCTTTAGAATTAATTATAATTAATATATCTATAAGAAGAGCGAAATTCTATATAGTATAGTCTAATAGCTCTTTTATTCTTTATATTAATAATATAGATAGCTTTAATATTATACTAAGTAATCTTTAAAATATACCTATTTAAGAGAATAAAGACGAGTTAGAAGTTAACTACTTCTCTATTATATAACGATTTAGAGCTATATTAAGATAAAGCTATATATAACTTTATATAGAATTGTCTATTCTTTCTTAAAAATAGTAGTATTTAATAGCTTTATAAATAGTTAAGCTATCTATTAGTACTAGGATTATAATATATACTAGAAAGAGCTAAATATAATAATAACTAAGGTATTCTTTAATATTTTATTAAATTTTATAAGTATTATTAAAAGTATAAAAAGTCTTCTAGCTAATTTAAGTTTACTTTATATAATAATCTTAAATTTAATAATAGTATTTTATTTAATACTTTTTATTTTAATAAGAAGTAAGTATTATATATATAGATAAAGTAATAAGATATTAAGCTAGTATTCTTTTACTAGATATAAGAATAAAAAGTATCTTAAAAGTCTTTTAGAGATATTAGATTAATATATATTTTATATCTTTTAATTATCTTATTATAAATACTTGAAAGAACTTTATTAGTAAGAAGTTTAAGTAATCTATTACTAAGATAGATACTATAGTAGAAACTATACTAGTTAAAATATATAATTTACTTAGTATAATAGAATAATACTATAAACTAATTTAATAAGTATATAATATTATATACTAATAAAAGCTTTATCTCTTATAAAGTTTAATACTATAAATAGCTTTTAAAATAATTAATAATATAGTAGGCTTAGATAGATTAGTTTCTACTTTATTAGTCTATAGTATATTATAGTATAATAAGTTAAAGAAACTCTTTTATTTTCTAATCTGTTTTATATCTAAGAAAGTAAATTAAAAAGTAGATATACTAATCTAATATAAGTAAGATATTAAGATTTAAGACTAAGTTAAGCTAGATAGCTACTTATATACTCTTTTAGAACCTATATACCTAGACTTTTAAATTAATACTAAACTTAGACTTTTATATAAAAAGAACTAATATTAATTAGTAACTTTTAGTTAGAATTATACTAAGTTCTAGATTAGAATTAGTTTTTATAGCTAAAGAAGACTAACTTATAATTATTCTAAAAAGAACGTAGTAAACTTAAGAATAGTTATATTATTTTATTAGATAATTTACTTCTATTAAGAAAACGACTTTATATTTAAAGAGATACTAAACTGTCTATAAATCTAATCTAAGAAGTATATAATTAGATATTTAGTACTTATTTAAATATACTTAAAATATATTAGTTATTAGCGTCTATCTACTACTAAGTTATTATAACTTTAGATTATAAAAGGTATATAGTAAATTACTAAGCATATAGATACTTTTATTCTTTTTATCTCTTACTAGTATCTAACTATTCTATATAGTACTTATATATAGAGTTTAAATTATTCTTAAAAGATAAGTATAGATTTAATACTATATTAGTATTTATTAAGTAACTTAAAAAATATTTAGTATTAATACTCTATTATTCTATAATAGATATTAAAAGACTAGCTAGGCCTTTTATATAATAGATCTACTATTTTAGTTACTATTCTAGATTAATTATATTTAATAGAAAACTTTAATTTATATTAGTTTTTTTTTAGACTAACTTCTATTATATTATTAGTATTAAGCTTAAGCTCTCTACTATTTACTATAAATAAATAACTAGTTAGATAGAGATTATAGACTTATATCTTAATTAGAGATTAAGGTCTTTTATAACTTACTATTAGAATAACTAGAGCGAATTAGTTCTTTTAATAGAGAGAGTATAAATAACTCTTCTATATTTATCTATTAGTATAACCTTTTTTTAACTTAAGTTTAGACTTAATCTAAGAATATTATAAGACTAGAATACTTTTAAGACCTCTATTCTCTAAGAATAAGTAAATTATAATAAGATATTAAAAGTAGCTTAATATATATACTCTATTAAGAATATAGCTAAAGATAATATAAGTAAAGTCTAGTAAAGAATATAAGAGAGTATAAATTAATACTAAAGAGCTACTAACTAGGTTATTAGTAATAGAGTCCTTTTATTAACTAGAAATCTTTAAATAAACTATATTAGCTAAAGATTAGCTAAACAGTAGATAGAACCTTTTAAAATACTAAGATACTCTTATAAAATAAAGCTTCTAAAGAGGTTATTAATTTATAATGTTTTTATTATAGATATATTATCTAAGAATCTAAATATCTCTCTACTAGAATAAAAAGCTCTAGAGCTACTTCTAGAGATTATTTAAAAAGTATAAGAATAAGAAGTTTAAAAGATTCTAAGTAGTAGACTTTTTATAAAATAACTATAGTACTAAGTAAGTTAGATTAGTTATAACTTAGACTTTATATAGTATTTTACTAATAACTTTTAAGATTTACTATATTTATTAAAGAACTTTTATACTAGATATTTAGATAAACTAAGACAATATTTACTTTTCTCTAATAAGATATATATATAAATTAGAAAAGAATTAGTTAGAGAAGTAAAGAGTTAATTTTAAATAACTCTATTAATATCTTCTAAATCTAGTTACTCTTAATAAGGAATTTATAATATAAACCTAAAAGTAAAACACTAACTAGTAGGAATATCTAAAGTTAATAAAGTAAAGAATTAAGACTAAGATACTTCTAAAATAGAACTTACTAAACTCTTCTTCTAAACTAGAGCCTCTCTACTCTCTAGTATCTTCTTCTTTTTCTTCTCTTTATCGTTTTTTCTATAAAGAGCTTAAATTATCTTCTTCTTCTTCTTCTTCTCTATATAAAAGCGCTTCTTATCTTAGTAGCTATCTATAATAAACTTAGAAGAGAATATTTATAAACTCTTTAAATAAGTATTAAAAAGGTCTTAAACCTAGGTTTAGAAAGAAGTTCTACTAACTATAGTACTATATAAGAACTATTAAGTTATTAGTCTAGATAGTCTCTAAAACTCTACTAATTATAAAAGAAGTACTTATAGTAACCTTAGCGCTAAGTACTTAAGTCTTCTCTAAAAGAGTAAACTATATCTCTAATATAGTCTTTAGTACCTCTATACTTATAATAACTAGTAACTAATTAATAGTCTTAATAGCCTTCTCTATCTTCTCCTTCTTCTTCTTTAGTTATAAAGTAGTAAACTCTGTCTCTATAAACTAGAGTAGCTAAAAAGAGTTACTATAGATTTAGAATATATTTAGAATATATTTAGAGTAGAACTTATAGAAGTATATATAGTAGTATTCTACTCTATAAAGTATTAGTACTTCTTTAAAATAGCTTTAGTAAATGTCTACTTATAATCTCTAATCTAATATTTTTTCTAAAGATACTAAACGTAGTAGACTTAGTAGATAGCTAGAAGTATACTAGTAGAAGTTAGAAGAGGTATTTTACTATATATAACTAATTAGTACTCTAAATTAAATTTAGCCTAGAAGTTAAGACTTATATTATATATATATTTATAAGTAGAGTTAGTTTAAGAAAGTATTCTTACTAGTTATATTATTTAGATAGAAAGAAAAGAAGAAAAGAAATTAGAATTATAGAAGAGTTTTCTATTAATATACTACTTATAATAATAGCTAGTATTATACGATTATTATTTATTATTTAGTTATTACTATTATAATATATAAGACTAGTAAGTATCTAATAACTTATTAGTAGTATACTATCTTCTTTCTAATAGCTAATTAAAAGCCTCTTTTTCTATTTATAGCTATTATTATATAATAGATAATAGTAAAAAAAGCTTAATAGAATAGTAAATAATAATACTACTATATACTAATACTATCTCGACTATAAAGCGAAGCTTTAAGAAAGAGAGAGAGATATAATAGCTAGCTATTTATAATAGCTAAGATTAAAGTAATAGTTAGGAATATTAGACGTTAGAATATTATTATTATCTATATTAGACTAGGTTTAGTTTTAAAAATCTATTATATTTTCTAAGCTCTTATATATATACTCTATATTAAAAGGAATACTTTATTCTTTACTTAAGTATTTAAGCCTAGTAAAACTATATATTATTCTAGCTTACGTACTTCTATATACTTCTTTATTAGTAGTATACTATTCGTACTACTATAAAATTATTTAATTAAGATTTATAGATTAGTAGAAGGTTTAAAAGAAAGTAAATTTTAGTATATAGTACTATAAAGAAAGGTTTTTAGTACTTTTAGAGTAGTAAAGTCTTTACTTCTTAAGATATATAAAGAGATAGAGTAGATTAAGAGTTTAAAAAGCGTTTATTCTAGTTAGAGATATTAGTAATAAAATAAGTAAGAAAGAGATTATATTACTTATAGCTTCTAAGTAAAGTAAAAAAGTACTATTTTTAAACTAATAAACTCCTCTAAGCTTAAGTATATCTAATAGTAAGTCCTCTATATTAAATCCTATTTAAAAAACTCTCTAAGCTTAAGTCTACTATATATCTACTTAGTATAAAAGCCTTTATATCAAATCTTATTTAATAACTTTATAGAGCTTAAATATAGTATATCTAGTATTAAGTCTTATATAAAACTGCTTCTTAGCTTAAGAAACTAGTATTAAGAAACTAGGCTATAAAATTATAAATACTTAGATTAAGAATCTAATTATAAAAGAGAAAAAATCACTTATTTTTATTCTATTATTTATTATTATAAGCGCTTACTAGGTCTAGTTTCTCTTCTATCTCTTATATATTAACTCTTATAATACTCTATTAATATTTTAATTAATATAATTATCTTTACTTCTTTTATAGTTAATTATATTAACAAAACTAAATATTACTTTAAAAAGGTTATTAGAATTCTATTAAGCGTTAATAAATAACTTACTCTCTTAGTTTCTTTAAAAACTTATAATATTAATATTATCTTCTAATTAAGTATTAATATAAGTAAAATCCTAATCGAAAATAGTAGTATTTTTAGTATTTATAAACGTGATCTTTTAACTAAAAATATTAGGAATTACTATAGTTGTCTAATTATAGAATATAACTAATAAACGAAAGATACTAGACGTTATTCTAACTAAAAGAAAGATTCTTCTTACTAAACCAGTTAATATTATACTCTTTATTAAAACTATTTATAACGACATATTTAACTCGTAATTTAAGTATATAAAAAATGTTCTAATACTTCTTATAACTTTATAATTATAATTCTATTATCTAAAGTCTTATAGTTTAACCTTAGATAGAGAAAGTTATAACGCGACGTCTATAAATAGTAGTTAAATATAGAAGAATAATTCATAAGCTTTAATAGACGCTATTAAATATAGAAAAACTTATATATTAAAACGCTAATAGCTATAATAGAGTATTTCGAGTAAAGATTATTAACTAGAGATAGGTTCGCTAGATAGCTTCTATTCTAATATAATACGTAGATTATAATAGCTATAAGTTTAGAAAATCGTATAAATAGCTTAATATGTCTTATTATAGTAGTAGAAAACTAATAGCGAACCTAGATCTATATCTAATAGGATTTCTTCTAGATATTTAAGATTTAAAATAGAAGTATACTAGTAGAGATAGCGACGCGAGAGAATTAGAGAATTAAGTTAATTAAAGAAGTTAGATATATTATAGTTAATAAGTTAGAGAAAAATTTTCTAAATAGAGTCGCTAAGTATAACTATTATAAATAATAATCTAATATATACTTCTAAAAGATCCTTTTTATAATAAGAGACTATAGATACTCGCTAGCTACTTCTTATAACTCCGTAGATTAGAGGACCTAGCTTTATAGATTAGAAGAAGAAACTATTCTTAATTAATAATATAGAGAATATAAGTTAGAACGAGTTATTTAGAGATATTATATTAGTAAAAGAAATTAAGAAGATATTAGTACTCTTAATAGAAAAACAAGCGAAGTAGAAGACTAAAGAGAAAAAGATAGAACTAAATAGAAGTAGAGTAGGTTAGAATTCTTCTTAGAGAGTCTTATAGAGTAGGAAAGACTATAATAGTAGAAGCTTTTACTAAAAAATAATAAGTCTCGCTTTATAAACTTTTAATAGATAGCTATAATAACTAAAAAAAATTTAAGAAGAGACTAAGCATAGGTTTTGAAATAGTAAAGAGATAGAAAACAGCTATTCTTATATAATAAACAGAGTCGTTACTTAAGTATTATAATAAAAGTAATCTAAAAGATTTAGTATAAAATAATCGAATTTTAATCTTTCTTCGCGTTCTTAATTACTTTAGAGGAACTATAATTCTATTAAATAACTATTTCAAAATATTAGAATCTACTTTTAAGTCTTATAAAGACTTCTAGATAGTTTACTCTAGTTTAGACTAGGCTTAAAAACGAAGGTTCTTAGAGACTCTTTTAAGAGACTTATTTATAAATAAGTTCTTAAATATATTTATAATATTTATTATTTTCTACGAATAATATACTCTTCGAATTATTTAAGAAAAAGAAGAGTTTATAGAGCGAATAATAGTTAATTATTTATAAATATTCTATATTCTCTACTTTTTTAATATAATTCTCTACTATATTAAAATATATATAAAAATCCTCTGAAATAAGCTACTTTAGTTACTTTTATTATCTCGATTAGACTACGCAGAGGTATTTTAGAGCTAAAAAAGAAGATAAATTAGTTATTAAATAAGACTATTTCTAAAGTAGTTACTTTACTCTCTATCTCTACTTAGTTTAGAAACTAGCTTATTAGTTACGTAGTAAAGTTTAAAATCCGACTTTTATATAGAATAATAACTACTTAGTAGACTTAAATAATCTTAATCGAATATAATTAGACTTATATAGATAATTAGAATTAGATATAAGAGAATATAGTATATACGTATTAATATTTATATATAAGTTAGAGATGAATTTTAATATCTTTATACTAAGACTAGAGAGCGGATATTAAGTCTAAAGAATAGAAACTATTCGTAATATCTTTATCTAGAACACTATAGTATAAATAAGTAGTTAGAATATTACGTATTTATTTAGTATTTATAGTAAATAATTAATCTTTTATTCTTCTATTTATTACGTAGATCTATTTATAAGAGATAAAATTAAGACTTTGAAAGAACTTCGATAATATAGATAAAGTATATTATTAAAAGAGATATAAAGACTTAATATCTATACGCGGTATATTCTATAAATCTCTAGTAGTTCTATTTCTTAAAAACTGTTTATAAAGCTAAGTTTAAGTTAAAAACACGACGTAGTAATACTTCTTTTTATAATCGTTAGAGTTTTAAGCCTCTTAATCTTCTATAAAGAAGCTATGTTATATATAGTAATATACTAGTATTAATAATAAAGACTTATATAGCTTAGTTACTTAATAGTAGTATCTATAGACTACTAAAATAAACTAATTAAGAAAGCTTTTAAAGTTAATACTATATATCTACTAATACTAGAGAACTTCTACTCTAGATATACTACGGAATTATATACGACTTTAAAAAAGTAAGAGCTATATACTAGTCTAAGATTAGTAGTAATACCTATAGTAGTTATTCTATATAGTTAGTATAATACTATATTCTAGTAAAGAGAATTACTAGAAGAGATAAAGAACTTCTAGTAATAGTAATAAAGTAATTAGAAGAGGCCTAGATAGTATAAATAGAAGTATAAAACTAGAGAAGTCTTTATAACTAGAGAATAGATTCTCTACTATCTATAATTATTATACGTAGATATTTAAAATATATTTAGTAGTATATTAGATAAAGTAGTATAAATATCTCTAAGAAGATAAAGAACTATAAAGTAGAGAGAATAGAGAATAGAACTAGAAGACTTAGATTAGAGATATAGTAGAGAATAGTTCTTAAAATAGTATACTAGAAGACGATTACTATTATTCCTATATAGAAGAGAGCTAACTAAGCTCTTAAGAGAGCTATTATATTATATCTATATTTTAAGTAACGAAATAAAGAGAATATAAGAAGATACTAAGCTAGTACTAGAAAGCTTAGAATAATAGACGTAAAGCCTTATATAAGCCTAGTAATAGATACTCTAAGAAGTATATAAGCTACTTTTAGATAAAACTCTATAAATAAGTACGTTTATATAGCGTCTTTTAGTAGCTAAAAAGACTATATAAATATAAAAAATATATAAAAAGGTATATTATTAAATAATACTTTTAGTATTAACGAAGAATTAAACTACTATTAATAAAGTTATAGTAAAATCGGAAAATAAGATAGTATATAAGAAACTAATAAGTAAAATACTTTATAAAGCTACTTTAATAGAGGTTTCGAGATAAGATATAGATAATATTACTATACTCTGTTTTTGCTATAAACGACATAGCTATTCTATTCTTTGATAATTTAGCTTAAAGAAATTAAAGAATATTATTATACTAGTACTACGGATTCATCTTTTTTAATGAAAACTTGTAGAGCTTAAGCTGGCGGGAACGCGCACGGAACAAATTAATAAGCAAGCACTGGCTGATATTTTGAGTTTTTCCTAATTCTCTCTCCATACTTCAACAAGAAGATAGAACAAGGCGCGAAAAGCAGGGCCAGAAAAGCCAACAACGTGTTCGCCCAACCCACGCCCAGTCGAGCATAGAGCGCCGGACCCCCAAGCGGAATTAACGTACCAAAGATGGAGCGAACGACGACATTCGCAGCAATGGCGCTCGCTACGTATAACGTGAAGGCATCCACCAGATACATCTGGATTAGGATCAAGACGAAGTATATCCCGAGACCGCAAAATCCCGTCCCGATAATTGGCACGATCCAATGTATCCGATATTCAGCTGCCCATCCGAACCACAATAAGCCGATGGGTACAAGAAAGCACCTACGATGAGAGGAGGCAAGCGGTCTTCCGGTTTCGCCTCGCCAGCTGTCCCCTCAACTTCCCCTCGCTTGTTCTTTTGTTACATAATGTATCGGTCTGAAAGGAAACCAACGGAGAACTGCGTAATGCAAAAGCCAACCCCCATGCCGAGATAGGCAAGCCCCGCTTCACCGGTATTAAAGCCATAGTTTTCTTCAAAGATAGAGGTAAAAGTGGTGAAGAGGAGATAGAAGTAGCTATAAGTGACAGATACGAAGAGCGAGAGTAGTAACACTAGTGTGGTCGATAGTATTATCGTGATAAAATACTACAGTATTTTAGATTAATATATTATTATAATATCCTAGTAGTATATAGCTAAATACGCTATAATATAATTGTAATATTGTGATATTATATAGTATATCTTTTAATAACTTATAAGCGCTAAAACCTACTTTTTCTCAAAATAAGGCTATTTACACTTTTTCTATATACTCTTTTATTACTTACTTATTAGATAAAAATAATTTTTATTTATTAATTTAGTTAATATTTACTTATAATTAAAAGGTAAAACTTAGTAGAATTTAATATACTAGTTTATTATATTCTAGCTAGTAATCTAACGTTGTTATTAAATTAGTATTTAGTGTTAAGAGATTTCTAGATATGTTTTTATCTTATATAGGCTACCTTTTTAACCTTATAATATTTAAGTTAATTTAAAAGCTATTTATATAATTCTTTTTTTAAAATACTCTATTTAAATAGATCTATAATTCTAGCTATTTAGTTATATATTTTTTATATTATATATTATACTATATAAAGCTAAAATAAAAGGCTAAAAAGAAGTAGAGTAAAATCTAAGGTAAAAAGCTTAAATATTATAGCTTAGTAATACTACGATATTATTATAATATCGATTAAAATACTAATAATATAAAAGATAATATTATTAGATATTATAGTATTTAAATAGTATAAATAGTACATATTAAAGTAGGTTTCTAATAATATATCGTAGTAGTATAATATTCTAAATACTATCGACCACACTACAGTAACACGATTGGTGAGCGTATGAAGAGCTTCGTTAGGCAGATGATAGCTTGGCGGAAGAGTTCCAATAGCTTCTAGCCCTCTTTCTCGTATTTCGATCGGAGCTGATCGTTTCCACTAGATTTACGTAGACGTCGCGCCTTGTTTTTGAGAATTTAGGGTTCGTATGTTTCCCGCAGCATCAGGAATGCCAGAGCAGTTGTTGCCCCTCCCTAGAATCACGTCAGCTTTGGACACTTACTTGTTGCCCTCGTATCAAAATCTACTTACGATTATTGCCGGGAGCCATAACGTCCAACGCCAACCGACTTTCATCGACATGAACCCGCCCAGTATCGGGCCAAGCACTGGGCCCTAAATTATTCCAACTATCAGCCTTCGGTCTAGCACAGTGTAGTCGATAGTATTATCGTGATAAAATACTATAGTATTTTAGATTAATATATTATTATGATATCTTAGTAGTACGTATCTAAATACCTTATAATATAATCATAATATTGTAATATTATATAGTATATCTTTTAATAACTTATAAGCGCTAAAACCTACTTTTTCTTAAAATGAGGCTATTTATACTTTTTCTATATACTCTTTTATTACTTACTTATTAGACTAAAATAATTTTTATTTATTAATTTAGTTAATATTTGCTTATAATTAAAGAGTAAAACTTAGTAGAATTTAATATACTAGTTTATTATATTCTAGCTAGTAATCTAACGTTGTTATTAAATTAGTACTTAGTGTTAAGAGATTTCTAGACATGTTTTTATCTTATATAAGCTACCTTTTTAACCTTATAATATTTAGGTTAATTTAAGAGCTATTTATATAATTCTTTTTTTAAAATACTCTATTTAAATAGTATATAATTCTAGCTATTTAGCTGTATATTTTTTGTATTATACGTTATATTATATAAAGCTAAAATAAAAGACTAAAAAGAAGTAAGGTAAAATCCAGAGTAAAAAGCTTAAATATTATAGCTTAGTAATACTATGATATTATCATAATATCGATTAAAATACTAATAATATAAAGGATAATATTATTAGATATTATAGTATTTAAATGGTATAAATAGTACGTATTAAAGTGGGTTTCTAATAATATATCGTGGTAGTATAATATTCTAAATACTATCGACCACACTGGTCCAGCAGGTTGAGCAATAGAATTCTTGCTGCTTACCATTAGTGGTCCAATGACCAACATGGTATACGCCTTGCCTCTTTCTTCTGGTGCCATCAAATCCGCAATAAAGCCACCACCGACGGTCGTTGGCACACTACAACTCAAGCCCATCAGGAAGCGAAAAGCTGTCAGCATTGCAACGTCAACACTAACGGCTGCTAGCACTGTGGCAGCCACGAACACAACATTAGCTATGTTTGTGATGCCATAACGGCCGTACAACTCGCTCAGCGGGGCGAGAAACAATGGCCCTGTCACGAGCCCGATGACATAGACTGTCACCAGTAACGATCCCTCGGCAGAATCCTCACTGCCGTGGAACTCGTTCATCACAGCAGGAATGGCCGGAGCAAGAATCGTCGTGGCGAGGCTTCTGAGGTTTTCCATTTTAAGTTAGCCTATACAATTCTTTTGCAAGTTCGTATTGCCCAAATGGGGGGGGGTAGTCAAGGGGACGAACACATTGAATGTTACGGTGGACATGATGCCAATGATGACCCACTTGTGGAACCGAGGCCCAGTGTTTTGGCTTTCCCCGCCTTAGTCAGCCTAGCACTCTAGAGAGGATAGGCTACCCCTCTCTATTAGGCAAGGAGAGAATAGGCTAATTTCACTTATAGGCTAGGCTAAATTAGGCAGGAGAGATGCTAAATTTAGATAGGAGAGGTAAGGAAGACTAAAAGAGAGAGCTAGGTAAGAAGAGGTATTAGAGAGAATAGAATAGAATAGAAAGTATATAAGTAAAAAATATTAAAATAAGTAAAAAGTAATAAAAAGTACTAATATTATAGACTAATTTAAGAAGTATTAAAAATAATAATATTATTAAAGCTATTAAAAGACGAGATATTATACTTAAATTATAGTATTATTCTAGTAGATTAGTAATAACCTAATTCTTTTTATTCTATTACTTACCTTCTAAGTCCTTTTCTCTCTACTTCTCTTATAACTTTTAGTCTATAATAATCTATACTTAGAAGTACTAAGTTACCTCTATTATATTAGGTTAAAAGCGATTCCTTTATTTTATAATAAGTAGTTTAGCTTAAGAGAATACTTTCTTATAATTACTACTTATTTTAGGAATTAAAGCTATATTTAATTCTAATTAAATAAGATAATATATAGCTTTTAACTTAAGTATATAATACTAGTATTAAGATAAACTTTTATATATATTAAGGTAGAAGAGCTTTTAGTAAAACTATATATTAAGAGGATTATTCTCTATAGAGTTATATATTATAACTATATCTATATCTCTCTTAAAGTTATCTAGTAACTAAGCCCTTTTACCTTTAGTATTATTATCTTAAGATATTATAAGATCCTTATATTCTACTTAAACCTCTCTAATATATCTATTAGCTTATAATACCTATAAATCTAGATAGTTTATATCTTTCTACTAACTTATATCTCTCTACTTATATTAAAACTACTTAAACTTTATTTTAAAAGTAATTATAATTAAGACGTAATATACTAGAGTATCCTTAGTCTTAAGAAAGTATTTATTAATCTTTATCTAGTAATTATTAGAGTACTAGTAGATATAATCTTTATTATCTTATATCTTAAATTTGTCTTATATATTATATATATATTCTACTAATCTATTTAAGATAATAAGATAATTAGAAGCCGTATCTTAATTAGTAGACTATTTAGTACTCTATATATATATTATATAGTTATAAAAAGGCTTTAGAATTTTATATAACTTCTTTAAGAGTATTCTAATTACTAGAGGTAAGAATATTATAAGATAATTAAGCATTATAATTATCTTATTATTATTTAGCTTAGATAGCTTTTACTTTACAATTACTCTTATAAATAGTACTAGAGTTATATAAGTAAAATAAGTCGATTTAGCTCTATACTTATAAGACGTACTAGATTATAGAATAGAGGGAATTCTA
The DNA here is from genome assembly GCA_001414345.1 of Hymenoscyphus infarciens. Classification (NCBI taxonomy): domain Eukaryota; kingdom Fungi; phylum Ascomycota; class Leotiomycetes; order Helotiales; family Helotiaceae; genus Hymenoscyphus; species Hymenoscyphus infarciens. The sequence goes on along the minus strand of LLCB01000315.1, from coordinate 49,787 downwards.
CTAAGTAGTAGTATTATCTTCTACTAATTATAAGTAATTATAAGACTTCTTAAAAGCTATAGAATCGTTCTTTATAGCTTAGAATTATTAGTACTATTAAGGTAATCCTATAATATAATAAACAATATTATAAAGCTTATTAATAAGGCTACGCTTTTACTAGGTATTTAGCTCTTTAATTAAATTAGAATTTAATCTAGTACTATTACTTTCTACCTTAAAGGTATTAAATTTAGTATTATAAAGAAAGGCTTTTACTTTAAGATTTATAATATATTTAAGATATTATAAATATTATACTTTTTATTATTTAAGAGTAAAACAAGGTAAAAACCTCTTAGTAATAATATCTAGATAGGTATTATTATTTAGTATATTATTAGTTATAAACTAGCCTACTTTATACCTTATATTATACTTCTTAATAACCTATATAACTAACTCCGCTTAATTCTCTCCTATATAGGCGCCTTTAAGTTATTAGATTATAATAAGAGTTTAAAAGTAATATCTAAAGTTAGCTAGAAAGTATTAACTTTTAAAGCTTAGAAGTCTATAAAACTAGGACTTTCTAGTTAAGCTTAGAGTTTATTTTCTTAATAACTACTATACTTATTTATAATGTTTTTATATTATTAAATAGCCTTAGTTTAAGGCTATTTAGAAGTATAAAAATATTATAAAAAAGTATAGTAGTTATTAAGAAAATAAACTATTAGTTTTAAACTAGTTTATAATATTTTAAGAATACTAAGATCTATTATCTAGCTAAGATTAGAGCTTATACGTGCCTTAATATCTTAGACTCGAGCTATACTATATAATTAAAATTAAATTAATAATACTATTAAAGTAATAACTTTTTAGATATTTAAGTAATATATTATAAAAGTTACTTAAATATCTAAAAAGGAATTAAATTAGTATAATAGATAATAAGAATAAAATGTTAATAAAAGAGGTAAGCTTATATATATAAGGCTAGGAATAATACTACTTACTAACTAGTTTCTTCTACTCTCGTTAATATAGTATACTACTACTCCTATTAGTATAAGATAATTAAGTAATATTTAAAGATTAAAAGAGAAGTATATCTTACTAATTACTTAGTATAAGTCCTCTTTTATATACTATTTCTAATACTTAAATATGTTAATAATCTACTTTTATATTATACTAGAAAAGCTAGAGAGTAACTTATAGATAGAAGAGTATATAGTCTAGAGAAGCTCTATAAATATACTACTAATAGTAATAGATATTAATAATTAGTATACTATAATCTAGGTAATTAGTATATTCTTAAAAGGTTTAAATTTAATAGCTAAGATAAGATTTACTACTCTCTTCTTCTCTTTATAGGTTATTATATTTATAATATTATTAATAGCCTTCTCTTTTATTAAATACTCTTATAGAGTCTTCTTACTACTCTTTATAATACTATACTTTATTTGAAGATATGTTACTTTATTCTCTAAATTTGCTATAAGGTGTTAAACCTTAGAGTACTAAATATACTCTTAGAAGCGTCTATTATACTAGTATTAGCTCTTAGAGTTAGGATCTTAAAGTTATTAGTATATTAATTATAAATACTCTCTCTTAAAGGTTTAAACTAACTTTTACTTATATAGATTAATTCTAAAGTATGTTTCTAGTATTATATACTCTTCTTTAACTTTTTAGATTTATATAGATTATACTTAACGTAGTAGAAGCGACCTCTCTTCTCTTAGTACTCTTTAGAGATTCGAGCTAATATAAGCTTAAATATAGTATTATCTATAGTCACTTTAAGTACGTATATTAATAGTACGTCCTATCTAGAGAGTATAGGTGTTTCGCTAGATATTACTATTATAAGGTTAGATTTGCTATTATTAATAATAATTATCTTAAATAATTAAGAAAGAGAAGAGGTAGATTAAGAAGGGGTAGACTAAGAGAGAGTAGGTGTTTAAGTACTAGCTAGGCTAGGACGTCTACGGAAAAAAGAGTGGCTTATATTAGTAATAATTAGAATAATAAATAATAAAAGGAGTAATATATAATATGTATATCTTACGTTATTATATAGCGTAGGTATTAGAGGGCATAATTAATGTTATTAATATATTATTTAGAAACTAGTTAAGACTTAAATACGAGAGCTTACGGGAGTAAACGGCACTTATTAAGTGCTCTACTAAGTACTTGATTTACTATAGTAAAACCCTTGTTTTTAGATACTGATTAGAGACTAATATTATATGCTTTTCTTAGGTAGTACTACTCCTGCTAAATCTACTAATAATATTATAAATAATATATTTAAGGCTAATATATACCCTACCTAGCCTCCCTTATAGGCTAGGAAAAGCTACTCTAATACCTTAGATAGGAAAGGATAGGTAGAACAAATTTTAGAATAGGATAGTAGCTAAGAGAAGTGATATATTAGGATAGGATTAGGCGGGATAGCCTTAAAATAGAGGTAGGAAGGAGAAGGATTATTAAGGAAGGATAGGATAATAGATTAGGCGGGGAAACTCAAAACACTGCCGAGGCCAGTTTCGTGGATTCGAGCCATCGTTCGTTCCGTCCCAGCCGACAATGTTGAGGTCCTCGTCGAGCAATTTCGGCTCTTAACTTGTCTCTATGCCTGCTTCTTTTATGACGGATTCGTGGATCGCTGTAGTTGAAGACGGCGCAGTGGCCACGCTGCCCTTTTCAACGTCATTGGTTTGGTTGTTTTCTTTCATTTCGGCGAGGCTTGTAGATCATAGGTGAGTTTGAACAAGATGGAGGAGCCGTTTGACAGGAGGCTGGTAGACAAATTAAGGTAGTTCGTAGAGAATAGGTAGAGAGAAAGTATGCTTTTTCCACGGCTGTGGCAGAACCTTACATTTTAAAAGCATCTTGCTATAAATACAAGAACTTTCTGACTATTTGGAAAGGGCTCTCTCATAATTATTTATAAACCTGCACAGAAAACAAAGTATAACTTTATAAATCCATACACATAGGAGTCAGCACGCAAAAGCTCACGGTAGATCTCCCTTCTCAAACCGCTTCCTTAGGCCCCTGCCAGAAGGTGCTTCACCCTCCAGATCATATAGCTGTTATACGTCCTTTTTGTTCCTGTTTTCTCTCTCTATGTACATACTGTCGTTACTACCTAATAATCGAAGCCTAAATACTAATCGGATGCTTCCCACGAGAGACTCAGGTAACTTGCCTTAGAAAAGAGGACGGAGGGAGGGGAGGCATGCTCCTACCACTCCCATACACGGTTCAATTGATGTCCAGATTATAAGGTAGTAATCATGATCTAAGAAATAGGCTCAGTTAGCCTAAGGTAAGAAGCGAAATGAACAAAATTACTGACATACAAAATCATAGTCTTTTGAGACGTTGATATACGATACGGTCCTCCCTATACCAGCAACAATGACTCTACACCAACAAAAGTTAGCTCTCAGAATACAAACTGGTGAGTTCGGATACTTCACTTACAAGGCACCAGTCATGAAAATCCCAATAAGTGCGAATTTATTGTTGCGAGACAGATGTTGTAGTTTCATAACGGGGTGTATTGGCATCACAACGATGACAAAATCACTCACGACATTGAGAAGAGCCGCAGCTTGTAAGAATTTCTGGGGAAAAGTCAAACAAAACTCGAATTAGTTTCGTGGAGGAACACTTACTAGCGCATTGAAACATTTTGCGTCAACAGTCGTGACGGGACCAATTGGTTTGCATTGGAAGATGGTAGCCAATAGCACAGCAAGCCACCAACAAAATACATATGCCGAAACGGCGAGAGTTACTTTCTTAAACCCTTGTGAGACAAAAATTCGCCTGTAGAATGCGAAAGTATAGGCTTTGATAGCTGACATAGTACAGGTGTGAATAATTTCGACGGATGTGAGTGTCTGTCCCATTTTCATTAGCATATGGCAAAAGCATATTCTTCTGACAAGAATGCCGAGACCCACCAAATACAACACTAACAATTGATAGCCGTTTCACTTGCCATGATTCAGGCTTCCCAGCTCTAGGTCCCGATGGTACAAAATGCGTGTGGTCACCCACTCCTGACCAAAAAGCTGCAATGATATCGATCGCCACCACGCCCAAGGTCAAGGACATTTTGGATCATTAGCAGAGGATCGTCCAACATTTAATTACTCTAGGTAGAACTCACCAGCGCAATGAGAATAAACACGTCGTCAATTCCGAATTTCATATGTTTGATATGACGGGCTCAGAAGCGGAGAGCGACTGCGAGAGTGGCTAGGAAGCCGAGTACAGAACTAACTGCTACAATTGTTACGGAGCGAGTTTGCATGATAGAAACTGTTCAAAACCTTTTGAAAATTGGTTAAAATTGAAGAAAACTTGGGGATCGAAACTGTAAAAGGAAGTACACTGAATTGGAAGAAGGGATCTCCCTCCTGGAAATTGGAGGGTTACTTGTTCAAAGATATTCACAAAAAGTTTCTATCAAGAGGATCAGCACCCATGCCATTCTTAGAATGGGCCAAAAATAAAAATCTCCTCGGGCTTCCCTAGTAAAGAGCTCTTTAAATTTGAAACAATCAACGTTTTCATGTTCAGGTAACACAATGAGGCGGGGTATCGTAACAACTGCAGCTTTGGGGTAACCGAGCTCCGGTACTGTCCTGGTAACGTTACCACTGGTCCTCGTAAAGAGCTTTTTCTGAATTGCCACTTTTTCTATTTGTTATTTTAGATCCTTTTTAGTTTTGTCTCATTTCAAGTAGTGCTCTAATCTGAAACCTTTGGAGAATTTGCAAAGCTAATAAGTCGTTGAAGCTATGAAGATAACTTGTCACCTTATACTACTTTACACGGGCTATATCCGGTGTTCAGGCCACTTTAAAAACACAGGTTACGTAAGAAACACTAAAACTCTCGGCTTATAGGTTATATAGTAGGCCCACGGTCCGTAGCTATCTGTATTTATCTATTAAGTCTATACTTTTTAGTTCTTAATAGAAAATTTAGACTCTTACTTAAACTCTTATTCGAACTAATCTTCGCTTCTAAGCTTTAATTTATATCTCTTTTAGTAATAGGCTACTATCTCTAATACCTTCTAACGTTCCTCTATCTAATATAGCACCGAAGACACTTCGAATACTCTCTAATTCTAAAAAAGTAAGATAACTAAAAAGATTAAACCTTTAAATAATAGTATTTTCTCTATATACTAATAATAGAAGATATTAGTACGTAATAGACTCTATATAAATACCGACTACTATAGTTTATCTCTAACACGTAAAGCTCTTATTTAGAGTATAATATCTAGGCTAGCGAGGGATTATCTTAAGCCTAGGTACTAGTCTAAGTCAGATCTCACTTTCTATAACTTTTAAGATATAATTACCTTTTTAGATATATACTTTTTAACTAGTTATAAGATAGAGAATACTTAGAACGCTTTTAGATTCTTATAGATAGACGCTAAAGAGACTTTTGCTGATTTTAAGAGTTACTTTTTAAGTATAGCTATATTTAAAGAGATATAAGAATTAGAAAGATTCATTTATATATAAGAGAAGATTATACTATAGCTTTAAAACTTAGCTGCTATAAGAAAGAGATAATAGAATTATAACTTTATTAAAATAATATCTAATCTTTTAGCTATAAATAAGAAGATATACTAAAACGCTAAGTTACGAGAAATTAGTACTTTAGTTTAGACCTGAATCGCTAAAGAGAATAAGATAGTCTACGAGCCTAAGAAATATAGTTTATACGATAGTATAGATAAATATCGTACTTGAAAATATCTCTCTTTTTATTATCTTAAACTTTAGATAATAATTTTAATATTTAGTAATAACTCTTTTAACTAGTTAAAACTATCTCTTTTATTATTTCTAGATACTTAGATAATACGATAATATTTAGTAATAACTTCGTTTTAACTAGCTAAGACTCTACTAACTCTAAAAGAAGTCTTACTTCCTTTTACTTCTAGCTAGACCTAGAAGTTTAGTTTTATTTGAATTTTTTAAATTAGATATAAATTAGTTAAAATACGCTTTCTATTAGAACAAAAGAAGCAAGCTTATAGCTAAGTTATTACTATTAATCTCGACTAAATACTTTCTAACTCTTCTTTAAACTCTTTCTAACTTATAAGATAGCTTAGATCTATACTCTTTTAATAAATACGAACGTAGATACTTATACTTTAATATAAAATAATTAGAAATAAAGTCTCTTTTATAAGTTTCTACAAACTAGGTTAGCTACGATTTAGACCTAAAACCGATATCTCGCTTACGATAATTTTTATAATAGCTTATTACTAAGGCTATTCTAGATAGCCGAGAGTACTCGCTATATATAAGATTTAGCTATCTCTTTAGTTATTCTTATACTCTACGTAACTTAGTAGAACGCGGTTCTAATCTTATATTTCTAACTCTGACGCGACTAAATATTTAAATTATTATCTTATTCTTTAAACTCTACTAAAGTATATAACGATATAGAAATTTAATAATGATTTATCTATATTCTTATGTTTAAAAAGCTCTACTAAAAAAAATGATTATTTAGTATAAGTTAGCCTATAATACGAGCCTACCTACTTCTACTACTTCTACTACTTCTACTACTTCCACTGCTACTTTTATACTCTTTTATTACTTCTTTTTAATTAATATACCTCCTCTTATAAGGCTAATACTACTCCTACTAAAAGAGCCTTAAAAGCTACTAAAAAAGTCCTTAAAAAGAAGGCCTCTTAAGTACGCTCTATAGACGTGTTTCTTAACTAGAAAGAATTCTATAAGATAGGAGTTATTAAGAGAGTAGGAGAGATTAAATAAAGAGATAGAAAGAGGCGCACCTCTATTATATATAGAGTAAGTGTAAATAGCTTTAATTGATATCTTAGCACTCCTAAACTAGCTTAGTAGCATCGTAGTTCGAAGCTACCTAGATTTTAGTCTAAAACTACTCTAAATAAGAGTAGTTTTAAACCGGACTACTGAACGCGTCTATACGTAGGGTGTAAGGATAACTGAAGAGATAGTATATTTAGCTTTTAGCTATATTATTTTATATTATCTAATTTAAAAAGATTACGTACGTCGGTCTAGACTTTTGAATAGACTTCGTAGAGTTTAGGCTTTTATATTAGCCGACGTAGACTATTTAGTTTTAGACTTCTTATATATAGCTATCTACTCTTCTAGAGTTAGAAAAGACTAGTTTATTATTTTCTTCTATATTAGAGCCTAGTATTTATATACGTTATTCTACTGAATATACTTCTATATACCTCTTTAATAGTAGTATATATTTCGTATTATTATAACAACGTAACTTATATATATAGGAACTATTATAATTATTAATAAGGCTATTCTAATTCTCGCTACATTTTTCATAGTTTTTTCTAAGTAGCTAGGAGTATAGAAACTACGTTTCGTTATAGAGTGTCTAGAGTGGAAAAACCGACGTTTTTTCCGTCTCGGTCTTAGACTTATGTTCTCAGACTTCCGGCGACTTCCTATTCTAGCTAGCGTCCATTCGGACCGTACCACATTGGTATTTTTACAATAAACCACCAACACAACTACCTCCGTACTCGGTGGCGAGTTAACACCTCTGTTGGTTGGCTGCAGGAGGACGATAATCCAAGTTTCCTACTACGACAATTTTCACCTCATCCCGAGTTTTGTTCACTCATTTATTTGGCTACCTAACTTCAAGATTGCATCGAGCCGGGAATCCAGGAGTGCAGCAATGTTACGACAAGCTACTATCACCGCATTCTTTGTTGGACTTTGCGCTATTTTATTCTCTTGGTTAAAACCTGAAAATGCTCCCCCTCCAATTACCCAGGGCAAAAACAATACCATTCTTTTCATAACCAATGAACACCCCGGCCTTTATAATGTACACCTTTCGACTCTATATTCTCTTCTCCAAAAGGATTCACAGCTCACGATCCACTATGCATCTTTCCCCAAGGTTGAAAAGAGGGTGCAACATATTGCAAGACTGGCAGCCAACGGAAAGTCGGTCGACTTCCATCCACTGCCCGGGCTCGGATACACCGACAGTTTGACAAAAAAAATAGATCATAGTGAGCACGCACATGCACCGGGGCTAGCTTCAGTAGAAAGATTTGGAAAGAACATGGGATTTTACATCGCACCATGGTCAGCGGAGGCTTATTGGACCCTTTACGAGTCTTGCGATCGCCTGATCGAAGAGATCGATCCTGCAGTTATCGTCCTAGATGCACTCCTTGCGCCAGGGATCAATGCTGCTCGTCAAAAGAATCGACTCCACGCCATTATCACGCCCAATGTCTTGTCGGATTTATTACCCGCTGGACAGCAGCCCCCATGGACTTTGTTTTGGAAATATCCCGCTTTGGGTTCAGGATTCCCGTATCCTGTTCCATGGAAGCTTATTCCAGCAAATATGTACATCAACTTCAAAATCATACGAGGAATTCTGTATCTTCCGGAGATTTCGGCAAAGAGAAAGCTGTTGGAGAAGAAGGGAATTAAAAAGCCGATCGACTTTATGGGTCTCTATAGACCGGATGTCCCTTGGATAACCCAAACACTACCAGGTGCTCATTTACCAGTAGCGAGAATGCCGGTAAATGTCACATTGACTGGACCAATCAATCTGGCTGGGTTGGAGAAGAAATCTCCTGCGGCGTTGGAGCTACTGGACTGGACAAAGAAGCCAACGGTCTTGATTTGTTTGGGGAGTGGGTTCAAATATCATGAGTGGCAAGCGCGAGCAATGCTTGAAGGTGGGTGTTTTCCGAGTTTATTTTTCCCGTTTGGGTTGTTTCAGAAGGGCTGAGACACAACCTCCTCCTCAAATTCCTCAAACATAATTCTTGAAAGGGCATTACTGACTTCGAGATCATCCGCAGCCATACAGAATGTTTTGAAGCAAACAGATGTACAGATTTTGTGGAAGATGCAAAGACGGGGCGAGTATGACGATCAGTTCATGAAGACTGCTGTGGAAGAGTTAGGAGGTCGCCTAAGGATTGAAAAGTGGTTGGAGGTGGAACCACCTACGCTTTTACAAGAGGGGAATATATTAACATTCGTTCATCATGGAGGCGCGGGGTGCTATCATGACTCGCTGGGGTAAGCTCAATTTCATACCTCTTCTTTCCCGAGAACAGATTCGTGCTTCTTCTTTTCTTTTCCAAAGAACTGTACTAACAGAAATAGGGCCGGTGTTCCTCAGGTTATTCTACCTCAATGGGTAGACTTATATGATTATGCATCACTTGTTGAAAGACTGGATATAGGCACTTGGGGATGTCGTGAAACTAGTCCGAATTGGACAGCTGAATGTCTTCAAGAGGCTGTCTTGCTTTCCGTTGATGGTAGCCAGGCAAGTTCGATGGCAAAAAATGCAGCGTCTTTTGGGGAACTTGCTAGAAGATCCTTAGGGAGGGATGTTGCCGCACGAGAGGTGGAGCAGTTGGCGGCTTCTGGGTATGCTTGATATCATAATTTGATCGCAGAACAAGGCATATAGTACCGGAAAGGGAATGGCGGAGTCGAATATTAGTATATAGTGTACGTGGGAAATAAAAAAGAAAGCTCCGTTAGAAAATAGGGAAACTACCTAGGCTTAGATGTACACGATATCAGTACACACAGCGGGGAGAATCATACGGCTTGGAGTCATAATTGTTGCACTAGAATAGACCAAAGCTTCATTATTAGGCCTTTTCCATGGGAATAGATAGCTTGCCAAGTTGTAAGCAGGATTCGACACCCGTGAATCCGGTATATAAATTCTACTTTTGTCTTGTCGTGGCTGTGCTCTCATACAGTTGTTCTCTCAATCTCTCAAACTATGTAGCCTTCGTATTCTGTACTTCCAATCTAGGAAGAACCACCACACTTTTCCATTCTAACCTGATTTCTGCTCCACCAGTAACGAGGTAAAGACGCAAATACTCGACCAGCACAATGAAGTAATATACCGCCAATCCACTGCAAATATGCCACCACCCATGCATCTCCAACACAAATCCCCAAGGGAGACCCACAACTTCCCGCATTGCTCTCAACTGTGCGCAATAGTCCCGGTCGAGATTAAAAGCCATACTACCTGCTACAAAGAGTACTATATCTCCAATTAATTTTCTTTCCCACCAGTTGTGAGCAAGAACTTACCACTTCCAAATAGCACCAGACTTCTCATCTCTTTCTTCGCCTTTTTCTCTGTAACTCTGGAAAGAAGGACCATGCATCGTGTCACGATAATGAAAACTAAAAAGAGGAATATGAGGCCGAAGATCTTTTGGGAATGGTACATCGCATGGTAGGAAACCAGGATTGCGGAAGCGAGCGAAAGACCGGAAGCGAGAAGGAGACGAGGTAGAGGAGCGAGTGCGAAGCTGAATGAGGCGTAGAGGATGGTGGATGTAGGGAGGAGGATGGATGCTTGATCTACTGTTTATTGGGAATATGCGGGTTAGTCATATCTCTCTCGTTGAATTGTTTTTTCTGAAGAAGACCTTTAATGGATTTAGTCTAGGAGCAAATAAATAATGCGACACTTACGTATCTGAGCGAAATACTTGACGTTGGAGTGGAATATAGTTGAACATGCTCCGACGACGAGTAATGACATGTAGCAAAGGCGAATGGTTGTGCAATTGGTTAAAGGGTGATTTTTGGAGTTAATAATTCCACGAATTCCAAGATACACTGTTCCCATTATTAACACAATTCATTGTTATTGGTATATGGCCGTTTTAGCATGACAACGAAATGGTATAAAGACCGTATGAGAGATTGGTAAACGTGTTAATGAAACCTGCGATATAAGTTGTGAAATAATTATTCTGCGTTTCATTAGAACCACCAGAGATAAGTAGAGGGGCGTAGAATCAGACTAGTTCACAAAATCTGTTGAGATATAGGTCGTTAGTCGTGTTTTGTACGGTTTCAGCAATTAGGTCACCTGGTTGCAGAAGTCATTTTCCCCCATGCTGATACACCTTCAACATACGGCCAACTCAAAAACGCCATAATCGCGGAAAAAACAAATCAAAGAAGAAAAATGGAGTCTGAGAAATGTCCTTTATGTTTTTGGGTGATTGATAGGCAATATATATGGTGCTACGGAGCATGCCAAAAACGGCATACGCCGCTTCGGTGGAGCACAGTTGCACGTGACAGTCCCCCCCCCCCCCAATAACGTGACCTTGTTTCATTTAGAAAATCTTCTTCATCGTCAAATGTAGCCCATTAGCGGGCCTGACGGTGACACTCCCCGAAGGTACAACTTCTTCTATAGGCATGTCCAGTGTCCACTTGAAACGGCTCAGCATGGCACACACCATACACCTGATCTCAGCCTTTGTAAAGTTTTCGCCAATACATCCTCTCGGCCCTCGCCCAAAGGTCATGCTACCGATACTGCCGCCTCCCATGTTGTTGTGCTTGCCATCTGCATCAATCCAACGATCTGGCCGAAATTCATCGGCGTCACTGCCCCAAAACTCAGGAGAACGATTCACGATCCAGGCGGGTATCAAGACTCGGGTTCCCTTTGCAAGTGGGTGTCCCAGCAGAAAGGTATCGACATCCGCGACGCGCGACTGCATGGGCAGCGGAGGATATAGACGCAGGACCTCAAGCATTACGGCGTTCAAATAAGGCAGATTTTCCAGGATGGAGGGTAACTGCGATGGTTCAACACCTGCGATTGCGTTCCGGACTTCAGTGCGCAGCTTCGTCTGCACATCCTGGTGGATGGCGAGTCGATAGCAAATCCACACAAAACCCACCGATGTTGTCTCATGTCTTTTTGTAGTGTCAGTTTATGTGGCTGATATACGAGGAACAGATTTTAGACGATTACTTACCCAGAAACCAGGAGGGTGAGCAAGTGGTCGGTGAGCTGAGCCTCACTGAAGTTGTTCGAGTTGATAAGCAAAGACAGGATATCAAACTGCCCGTCTCCACCGTTCTTGGTGGCCGCCATTTTGTCAAAGATGAGTTGGGTCGACATGGTGCGTACGGATTTCACTCTATCCTCCATGGTTTTGCTGATGCCGGGCAGGATAAAGCGTGTCATTTCCGGGGAAAGTCTGGAACTCAAAAGAAACCATAACAGCTTCCCCCACGTCGTTTCGGTGAGCTCTTCATAGTCCCCGGCGAGCTTGTCTTTCACATCTGTCAGCGAGTGAAAGTCGTGCCCGAGGCCGGCCAGGCCAATGATGTCGAGTGACACTCTAGTCGCCCAGCGAACTATTTCTACCTTCCCAGACTCCGATCCTGGATCCATCGCCTTGATAATCACGTCGGTCATTTCCTGGGCTTTACTCCACATCACTACAGGATCTTGGAGTCAGTATACTTCTTTAGGAATGTTTGAGGAGTAGAATGAACGAGAATCTCAATGACTACGGAAGTGTTGTATAATTTTCGCGAACGAGGAATGTTTCAGCTCGAAGATTTACCCCCAAAGGAGACATTTTACTCCGAGAAACTGGGTACTCACTGGGGTACAGATCATTGATCGGCTGTCTGTTAAATGCCGGTTGTGTGTTTTTGCGTCCAAATCGGTGCTCTTCGCCTTCAAGAAAGACCAAACCGTCTCCTAGAAGGGGGCGGAGAAACTTTCGCAGCATTGGAGGCTTGGTGTAGTTCAAACGCTCGTTCACAAGCACTGTAGTTATTGTTTCGGGTTTGGTAAGAACGATCATAGTGGATCCAAAGCTTCTGATAGCTATAATACCATCGTTGGGGGTAGTTCTCGCTATTTCGGTGTAAAATTGGGCGGCTATCTTCCTTTTGGTTACAACATGGTTGTACCAGACTTTGAGCGCCAACACATTTCCGTACTAGGAGAGTCAGTCAACAAAAACAAACATCGAGCGGGGAACGATGTACCCTTGGACCAGGCACGTTGCGCAACGGGTCGACGAAGACCGGATATATTGCCAGATTGTAGAAGAGGAGGAGGCTATAGTTGATCCCAACGACGGCGGCTATCCAAGAAGCAGGAAAAGGATGATCACTTTTTTGGAGGGCTTTTCCAATGCCGAACAGCTCGAAGGCAACAGCCAGCGTTACGGCCTGGAACAAGGTAATCCCCATGGTGAGCAATCACGATGTTTTCTTCTTCTCCAAAAATTCAAATGTGTTATAAGGACAATCCGTGGTGACTCAATGGTCATCAAAGTACTGCAACACCGACTAGCGATGTTTATCACAGTGATATTTGGTAAGCTGACACGGCTACGATATCAAAAACATGCTTCGTGGGTTGGGCATCGGGATGAACGTTTTAGGAAAGTCCCGAAAACACGCATTTGGAGTGGTATGATGCTTTGGATCCACCCCACCTGCACGACTTCTATATCGAGAGTGCTTTTTTGCCCCTCGGCATCCGAGACGCTATTCACTCGAGAAGAAATGGGAAGATTTTAATTTACAGTACTCCGCAACTCCGTGTACCAGCCTATACTGCATAGCTGACGATAATAACGTCACCAAACTCTCTAGTAAGAATTGCCCAAAATATTTTCTTTGAATATTCTCAATCCTGATTTTTTTGTAGTTGAAAAATCCTAGACGCTGTCATAACAATCGTGATGGCTTCCAAATTGACACATGTGCCTCTTGATCCGCTGGACCACTTGCCACGGCCTACCTACATACCAAATGCCTTTTATTTTGGCATCAAACCTACAATCAGCCCCGCAGAGGTATTTCGACATCTACAAGAAGGTCTACAGTACGTATTTCTGCGTTTTCCACTGAAATATATTTTGCTAACTCCCGGAATGCGAAAGTCGAGCCTTTTTACAAGTCCCATGGATGAATGGAAGGGTTCACCGGCAGTCTCCCGACACTCCTGGCTGGCGTCCAGGACAGCTTGAGATTCGCTATAACCCAGATGTCGACAATACCGAAAAGCCAAAGTGCCCCCAATTCCACTTCAATGAGCTCAAGTCGGACGCTCCTTATGACGATCTCAAGGCGCGAGGGTTTCCACTTGATGTCTTTACCGACGAAGATGTGCTTTGGATCCCACCCTCATACGTAAACAGCACGATCTCAGATGAGGGTGTTGAAGTTGTAGCGGCACAGGCCAACTTCATCCCAGGTTCGTAACGGTCTTCAATTCGAAATTTGTCTCTTGCCTGACGATTTCTAAGTAAGTGCTAACTTCTTCGTGTGTTGTAGGAGCTTGTATATTGGTCAGTTCCATGCATCACTCGGCGTGTGATGCCACTGGAATGGCTCTCTTTTTCAAACTTTGGGGGGATCACTGCCGCGTCCTAAGCTTGCAATCACAAGGAAACTCCATTTCTCTTCCAATACTGCCGTCGGAGAACTGGGATCGAACGGTTCTGCACCGTCTCTGGACCAAGGAAGCGACAGAATATTCGGCCACGGAAACTGATTCCACAATCTTCCCCCTTATCGGCCTTGACCGCGGTTCCGGTGGCAAAGATCCATTCCCACTTGGCCGTGACAGGCTGCCTCTACGGGAAAAAGTCATGAGCACGCGTGTCTTTTACATGTCCCCAACGTCATTCAAAAAGCTTGTAAAAAACACCACAAACTCAGGGACGGCGGAATTCTCCGGTTTGTTTCTCTTCCCCCCTGCTTGAACATTCGAATTATCTTGTGACCTTGCCTTCACGAATAACTTACTGAGTTCAACGATATCCATAGGAAATGATGTTCTCGTCGCGTTGCTTTGGCAAAATCTTATGAAGGCACGGATAGCTGCCCGAAAGAAGCATGGAACAGATGCTATCATGGACTCAGACTCTTTGGCCGAACTGCAAGTAGCACAAGATGCTCGACCCTACTTTTCGCAAAAACTGCCACCATTCTATGTAGGGAACTGTTGCGTGCACCACCGTCCTACGATTCCTCTAAATCAATTGGTCGGCCCCGACTCCAGCACTGCCTCGGTTGCTCAAGCAATTCGTATCAGCGCTCGCATAGTCAACCATGAGACGACAATGGATGCGTATAATTTGTTGCGTCAGATACCAGATTATGCTCGTCTACAACCTTTGCGCTTTCTGACTGTCAAAGATACGTTTACGATATCTTCGTTGTTGCTGCTTCCAGAGGTTACTCCAAGCTTTGGGGATAACGTGTTTACTAATGGAGGCTGCCCTGAGGGGTCCCGCCCACTGGTAAGTGAAGGGAATGTTTTGACATGTACCACATTACCACATTTCTACTATTCATCGGGACCGTTCTCCGTCTTTCCTGCTGACTCCCTGCTTCCACAGATGAGCAATCGCAATAAATCACAAGTGCCGGTGAGCTACGTTATGCCGCGAAAAAAGGTTCGAATCCGAATTTTCTTTCTTATAATTTGTTCTCATGTTTTTCAAACCCTGGTGATCCTATCAACCACGTAACTGAATGCTAACCCGGGAGTTTTCTAGAACGGAGGAATTGAATTTACGCTTAGCTTGTTCGAAGACGAGTGGCCTTTCCTACTCGAAGACAAGGAGTTTGGACGATATGCGTTGCTGATGGCGTGATGTGGTGTATCCCAAGTGAAATTCCCTTGAGTGATTTGGCATTTTCTTGTTTTCAATTCTGGTCTGGTCTGGCCTTTCTGGGGCTTCAAACATTCCATCCAGACAATGACATATGGGGAAAAAAGTAAAGTGGACAATCGAAAGTTGGAATTTGATGGCTCTGAATTGATATATAATCCGCTGTTATGAATTCAAAAGTTTTACGTACTGCTTACTCTGTATGTGGGAGTGGGATGCTACTAGTACCCACTTTCTAAGCTAATGAGCCTCACAGTTACCCACGTACACCTGCAGTTCTCACCTTCCTAGCGATGAATGGACCTGAAGCTTACATTTCTTTCCCAAGTGAGTACTTGGTGCAAGGGTGTTTTTTCGATGGGCCAAGCTTCCTATTTTGGTAGGTAACGAACAATCCTGTACTCGGTTGCACTTTAGTAGATGCCTAATTGCTAATTTCTGGAGTTTTATGGGTAGTTTTTAAAGTGCTGTGGATGTAGAGGCGTCAGGGCTTAAGCCAGTGGGAGAACTGGAAATCAATAATCGCCCTCTAGAATTAGCGCCAAAAGGGACGTTTGCTGACCTCTCGAAGGCTTTAGATTGGATCACAAGGGATCTTTGGTGGTGAAAACCGCCAAGTGTAGATCTACGATGGCAAAGAACGTAATTAGGCATCTACTAAAGTGCAACCGAGTACAAACGTTTCCAGAAGGTCTTTAAATCCTAGGTCATATGGAGGTCAGTGGATACGGTATGACTTTGAAAATTACCCCCACGGAGCAGCTGCAGGCTAGCGGGGGGCGTCATGTACGACAAACCCACTGGATTTACTAGGTACTACGAGTATGTGGCAATACGCCGCAAATGTACCTTGAGAGGCTTAAGATAAGCGAGGGGTGGGCGGCACTTCCGCTACAGTAGCAGGCTCCACTTCCCACCTCCACGACTCCGGTATATTTGTTCCATGCCCATCGTTCGTCCACCCAAGTGGATATTACGCGCCACGTGGGTCCGTCCCAGCGATAGTCAATCGTTCGGTTGGAGCGGCTTGGCAAAGCTTGAGCAGACTTTTGCTAAATGGCCCAGGCAGTTCACTATTTGGCCCAGCTTAAACCTAATAAAGGCATCATACCTGTAACAACAACCCGCGCAACACAACTTTCTAATACAATATAACTATCTAATCCTTTTTTGAGCCCTAACACAGACCCGAGCCCTAACCCTAAATAACCCTAACCTAAAAATCCAAGTCACTATCTCGCGGTGTTGTAGCGCAGAAAGTCACAGCGTAAGACGAACGGGTATGATGCCTAATTAGGTCTAAGCTGGGCCACTTAGCAAAAGTCCTTGAGCGGTGTAGGAGATTTTTGAGGAACCCTACCCGCCTCGAATCTGCCCCTAGACCGCACAGACATTTTACAGCTAAACTACGCTTGCATATGACAGACAGTGAAAAGCTCCATTCTTACTTTAAGAGTCTCATGGAACTCTTCAACTCCCACTTCTTGGGTGGTGGCCCTTGCATACAAGCCATGGTGAAAAGGCTCGGCTAGAGAGGGGTACGGGTTCAATGATCAATCGCTGTAAAGTACAAGTAACTGTTGTTGACGGGCGAACCTCCTCTTTCTCAGTGATATCCTGTGGTGCCTCACAGACTCACAGTATAGGCATAGAGGTTTCAGAGTAAAGGAAATGCGGGTACAACCCCATTTATGCAGAGAATACCTATTCCGTTCAATTGGTACGGACCCTATACCGATAGTCTGCCGTCAAAACCGAATCCTACGAAGCAAAGTCCAAGTGGATCGTGGAGGCGTAAGACTTTCAGGTTTTGAGAATCTTGGAAAAGCAGGAGAGCTGCAGCGAGGACGGTATCACATTGGAGCGCGTCACTGCTCTGGACGCCACATCGAGTGACCAGGCCCTTCTATGGTGGGAATAACTGTGCTGTGGATTTTCAACCCTTGAGCGATCGCCGGGCTGCTCCCACTTCGGCTCTCGATAACCACAGCTCCCTGAATAAAATGTGGAGTGCACCGACATTTGGTATGGCACAGCGGCGGTGCACTCCACATTTTATTAGGTTATGAGGAAGAGGAGGACGTGAAAAGGACAGCTTACTATAGCGGAGAAAACAGGTAGGTTGTTGACCAAGTTTGGTAAACTAAAAAATCTTTCTATAAAAATTACGTTGTGTATTCGTAGACATAGGAGGGCACGATCCGGTTTGCCAATCTATTGTTTCTGCAGCAAGCGATAACATCCATGTACAAATAGTAAGCACTGCCGCAACTGTGCAATTTTCTGACTGGTCGGAGTTATTCTATTTTGGATCGTTCGTACGAAGCTGGTGAAGGTACTCGAGTATCAGTTATATTGCTTACGTCAGGAGCGGGCGCAGGATATCGTGAGCCAGCGATTTTCCACCTGATTATTTGGTGACAAGGTCAAGCACGAAAACCAAAATTGGCAAATATAGAGTGCGAAGATTCACTCTTAATGGTTTGGATTTACGAAAGCAAGTTGCGTTAGAGATAGTAGGTGGAATTTGCTTGGTGGGGTTCTATTACTTACCAGTTCCTGGTGCGTGTGCGGCACAAGCGAAAAAGCCCCTGGCTATCCACTTTTCTTCAAACGGTCCTTGCAGTTCCTTTCTGCACAATTAGCATGGCACTATCGTACTCATGGTGTAAGCTTCCCATCTTGATGGATTGTTGTAGGTATAAGTATGATGAGATCGACAACTTTAGCTTTATCTCTCAAAGAAAACGGAAATATGTTCGGCACCTTCAGATATAATGAGACTACAAAGAATCTCGAACATATTCAGCTCTCTAATGATGATACTGTCGATGCACGCGGCCATACGCTCGTTGCATGTGACCCGTGCCGTGCTCAAAAAGTAAGCCGATTGCAACTTTTACCTTGTTTTCTAGTCATTGTTTACGCATCCCAATTGGTTGATTAGTGAAGACAAAAGCTAACGTGGTCGCTAGCTCAAATGTAATGGGGACCGGAATACTTGCGACAGGTGCCTCAGCAGCTTATCAAAGACTTGCACTTACACTGGAAGGAAGAGACCAGGCCATTTGTCGATATCTTCAAAGCGGCAAAGGCGAGAAAAAAACCCAGATTCGGCAGAGCCGAAAGATTTGGACGCAGCTCCTGGCGACAATGCAAGGAGAGTTTCTACTTCCTGGTCCGATGATTCTGCAATCTCCTGTGGCTCATCTCCGTCGACGTTACGGACCAACATCGAGCGGCAGCCGCTTTTCATGGGCTCAGACTTGTCATGGGAATCTATCAATGAGCTCATAGATACAAGCAATATCAGCGAAATCGAGACTGTAATGAGCCCGGGAATTGGTGTTTTCGACAATCCACTTGCGTCTTATCCGGAGACTACGACTACGCCAGATTCACAAGCTTCTTTGTTACAGGTGGCCGAAGAAAGTCTCTGTGGACCGATTTGGGGACTTGACTCAGAATTGGAGCTCACAGACGAGCATCCCCAGCAGGAAAGCCTGGTGCGGCCCCGAATTGCACCATACCGGGAAATACCCTCATCGCAATTTATGGGAAAGATGGTCCATCAGGTCTACTGCAATTGTCTACATACCATGACCCAACTCCTAGAAGACACGGAGAGTACCACCGAGAGCCAAGGGATTGATGAGTTCATGATTTGTCTGAGAAGAGGGACAGAAATGTGCGAGAGTGTGCTCGCTTGTATTCATTGCAATGCTTGCGCAGATAACGCCATGTTATTTACTAGCAACGCACAGCAGCTTGTCGCTACTGCACAAAATGTCACGAGCAAACTTCTTCTAAATGGCGTCCCGGAAATTGGGGATGACCATATCACATTCGGCAGGTACAGGATTGAGCCGCCGGGGATGAAAATTCGACTTGTTTACCAAATGGTTCTTTTACATATTGAAGATCTCCAGCAGCTTTTAGCGAAGATCAAGAAAGGGGTGAGGCTCAAGAGGAAAGCCGAGGAATTGCTGGATGATGCTGAAAGCAGTGTCGCGAAGCTTAGTCGGGTAATTCGAGAGCTGGCGAAGTGACTATGCAACAATTATAAGTTGCGTCTCAGGCTTATCGAGACGGCATTCAAGGGGGGCTGTAAAGTGATGTTTAGAATATGTAGAAAGAGAATTTTTATAGAGGGCGTATAGAGAGAAGCTTTTTTCCAACCAGATGCCAATTTTTAGCTACTTCTTAGAATAGTATCACTTATTTTTTGCTGAGTACTTATAGACAAGCTGAAAAATCAAGTGCAGACTTTTATTAATTTAATTTTGTACTTTGGAACCAAAATATTCGGGGTTGGAGAGGTTGGCAGACCAGTGAAACTAGGAATCCGCCCAGACATAGCCAGAACACCATCAGCAATGGGTATTGCATTTGTGTGGTCTCGGTAGAGCACACTAGCCTCCCTCTTCTTGTCTTCGGCGACGGGAGAAGAGAGTAACATCTCGAGTTGACTTCTCAGCGGCGTGTCTACTTGATGAGAAGGGATTCAGACAAAAGGAGCTCCAAAAATCAGGACTTGGGGCGAGGGAGTTAAGTATGTATATATCTATTCGGTGTGTACTTATAGTTGGTGTGGTTTTGGGTGTACCTAGGTATTGTATTTTCGCCTCCCCTGCTCGCTCCCTCGCTTCCAGGCTCTAACAGGCTTGAGCAGTTTGGGAAACCGCCGAAAAACTGTGCCGCCCTCAGAGCTTTGCCCAAACAAAGGCAAATAAGGGAACCTCCGAGTTCCCTGTTTGGGCATTGCCTGTTTGAGTATCACATTGCTTTACGGAAAAAATATACAGGTTGAACTCGTTTCACCGGGACAATCTCGGAATTTTGTCTCCAGAGCCGGATAATTGCCTCTTTCGTCTCATTGGAAGGAGGCAAGTTTTTTTTTAGAAAGGAACTTAGATTGGTATACATATCTACGGTAGCTCGAATTCTGATGCATGCCAACTCTGCTACTGTGTCTCTTGCGTTGAAATTCAACATTCTCCCCTACGATAGAAGCAACAGCATCACGTGACTCAGCCAAGATGGTTATTAATTCCGACTCGAAGCTGGAGCAGAACGGCTACCCACACGAATCAACCAACAAAGATGGCATTCCTAATGGTGTTCCACCAATAGCTGCAGCAGAGTTCCCCATTGCTATCGTGGGGATGAGCTGCCGGTTTGCTGGAAATGCCACGAGTCCTTCTAAACTCTGGGAGCTCTGTGTTGAGGGCAGAGATTGCTGGTCACTCATACCCCAGGACCGCTTCGATGTCAACGCATGGCATCATGACGACCCCCAAAAAATAGGCAAAGTAAATACTCGTCATCTTGCAAAATTAGCGACTTCTGCTGACACTTTGGATTGCAGACAAATGTGAAGGGGGGCTATTTCCTCAAAGAAGACATTTCCTTGTTTGATGCCGCATTCTTCAAGTATTCCAGCGATATCGCTGCAGCGATAGGTTGGACCTCCCCCAAGCCTCCTTCTCGGCGAGCCGGTAAACTAACATCGTAAATCTGGACAGATCCACAAATTAGATTATTACTAGAGGGAGTGTACGAAGCAACGGAGGATGGTTAGTCTTCTCTCCGAATCGCAAGTGCTGCATTTTCTAACCCAGTTGAATCACAGCCGGAATCCCTATCGAAAAGATAGCGGGGTCGAATACTTCGGTATTCTCAGGATGCTTCAGCAAAGATTATTTTGAAGCCCAAGCACGTGATCCGGAATTGATCTCGAACTCGACTGCAGGCAATGGAACCGCCATGTTAAGTAACCGAATATCCCACTTCTATGATTTACAGGGAGCTAGTATGACAATTGATACTGGCTGTTCCGCCAGTTTGGTTGCTTTACACCAAGCCTGTTGGAGCATCTGGTCAGGCCACTCGGATGCCTCGGTCGTTACCGGTGCTGATATTCTTATTAATCCCGACTCGTTCATCTCTATGTCAACTTTGGGGTAATTTCTGAATTCTTTCTACCTAAAAACATGACTGATTCTCGGTTAGTGCGCTCAGTAAAGATGGAAGATGTTTTGCTTGGGACTCACGAGCGAACGGCTTTGGCCGTGGTGAAGGTGTTGCAGTACTGGTCATCAAACCTCTAGAAACAGCATTGCGAGATGGAGACCGCATTCACGGTATAATTCGAGGAACTGGGCTGAATCAGGATGGAAAGACACCTACCATCTCCTCCCCCTCGATGGAGGCGCAGGTCAAGCTGATCCAGGAAACATATAAGCGAGCAGGTCTCGATATTGCGGATACTGGCTATGTTGAAGCACACGTAAGTCATTTATGATTCCTTGGAGTAGAAATTTCGGTGTCTTTACTTCTAAAGAAGCGGCACATATACGGTTAAGCGAATATCAAATTGCCAGTTTCCTGCTCCGCACTTCTATGAACAACAACACTAACAGTTCCTTTCTTCGTAGATGACAGGAACGGCTGCCGGTGACCCAATTGAGGCGGAGGCTTTGGCTCAGACTTTCGGAAAAAGTCGTGATGTCGATGATCCGGTTTTCGTAGGTTCCGTCAAAACCAATGTCGGCCATGCGGAGCCTGTGAGTGGTTTGGCTGCAATAATTAAGACATGTTTCGCGCTACGGGAAGGTCTGATTCCACGCAACTTGAACTACAAGGTCCCCCACAAGAATATCCCCTTGGTGTGTATACCTGATCAATTCTTTTGATCTCACCCATTCTAAGTATCTTACTTACTCCGTTTCATTTGCTAACACTGAGACTCTTATAGAAAAATTGGCATCTGCAAGTGCCAAAGGAGTTGACGCGATGGCCCGTCGACAAGTCACTTCGCGCATCCATCAACAACTTTGGATATGGTGGAACGAATGCGCAGTAAGTGCAAGATCTTCATCCCCTGCTCCTTGATTTCGCTACTGTACTAGTCGACCTGTCTGTGCAGCTATTTTATTCATGCTCTTGAACAGTAACTATAGAATCATACTAACTATTTTACGAGTGTCATTTTGGAACGTGCACCAGTCGTACAGAAGCTCACAAACGGGGCCACCCACGGAAACGCGAGCGACCAAAACCGTGTCTATATTCTGAGCGCCAAAGATGCAACCGTAGCCAAAGCTATGGTGAGCGACTTCGCTGCTCATTTTCGTGGACTAATAACCGAGGGCCAAGAAACATCGATGAGTGACCTTGCTTATACGTTAACGGAGCGGCGATCGTTGTTTCCCTGGGTGGTCGCAGTCTCAGCTCGAAATCTAGAAGAGCTTTGTGATCGATGGGAATCACCAGCAACCAAGGCAGTGAATTCAACTATTCGACCCGTACAGCGCTTAGGGTTCGTGTTCAATGGCCAAGGGGCTCAATGGTACGCATTCTTCCTCTTTATAGTTCACTTCTCCAGGCGTGGGCACGTTTTGAATATCATACTCTGGTTCTTTCAGAAATGTCTGTGAGGGAAACTGCTGATACTGAGATATTCTAGGTATGCTATGGCAAGGGAATTAATCCTAACCTATCCAACTTTTCGTGAACGAATAAGCGAAGCGAGCAGCATCTTGAGCGACTTTGGCGCGAGATGGTCCCTAGTTGGTATGTCTTACTGACTCTGCTCATGTGAAGAATATACTAATGTATGCTCCAGATGAGCTTGTGCGGGACGAGAAATCTACACGCATCAACGAAGTCGACATCAGTCAGCCATCCACTGTAGCGATTCAGCTATGCCTTGTTGACCTTCTCAAATCTTGGAATATTACTCCAACGGCTGTGACCAGCCATTCCAGGTTCGTAACCTCTCTTGATCCGAACATCACTTTGCCGTTCCCATGATTGTACTCCTCACAAAACCGCATTTCTACCACTTTGCGATTTCTATCTCCCCTGTTGAAAACGCCACTAACAATAGGCAGTGGTGAGATTGCTGCCGCATATACTGTGGGTGCGTTGACCTTCAAGGAAGCGCTCGGCGTTATATTTTATCGAGGACAGCTTGCCATACAGCTCCAGAAGAACGGCTCTGTACAAGGTGGTATGGCTGCTGTTGGATTGGGCGCAGAAGATGTTGAAACATACATCACCAATATAAAATCAAGTGGACGTGTCCTAGTTGCTTGCATCAACAGTCCCGGCAGCGTAACGCTATCTGGAGACTTAGAAGCTCTCGACGAGGTCGTGGCTCGTCTTGATGCAGAAGGGATTTTTGCCCGAAAGCTCAAGGTACCATTGGCGTATCACTCTCACCACATGGCTCGTATTTCTGAGGAGTATACGAAATGCCTCACAGCCATTCTTCCTGAAAATGCGAAGAGCTGGGATGGCGTTCTGTTTTCCTCGCCAGTCACTGGTGGAATAGTCACTTCCGCAGAGGTTTTATCGCCCTCACATTGGGCTCGAAATCTTACGAGTCCTGTCCTCTTTAGTCAAGCCCTAGAGAGCATGTGCTTCAATTCAGACGATTCTACCAATGTGGACATGATTGTTGAGATTGGGGCTCACAGCACGCTCGCGGGCCCGATTAGGCAAGTTCTGAAAGGCCGAGGTGTCGAAATACCGTACGCATCGTGTCTCAGACGCTCAGTTGATGCTGTTGAGACTATGCAGGAACTTGCTTTGGAGCTTCTGGGTAAGGCATACTCTGTTGCTTTGGCCCCGATCAATTTTCCCCAGAGCCATGAGAGAGATATGAACACAAATACATTCGTCACAGATCTTCCATCATAGTAAGTTCCTGGGTTTTTATATCGTTAGACTTCTACTCCATCTCTATCGTCCCTATTACCAGCAAGTGTTTATCTAGCGCAAAATCTAATTCGATCTTTGTAGTCCATGGAACCATACTACAAGCCATTGGTTCGAGCCAAGAATTAGCAGAGAGATGAGAGGCAAAAGATTCCCGCCTCATGAGCTGCTTGGTACTTTGACTGCTGGTGGCACTAGCAATGCACCAACCTGGCGAAACTTCCTTCGCTTGTCGGAGATAGAATGGCTCAGAGACCATCAAGTTGAGTCTAAGGTAATCGCTCCGGGAGCCACTTATATTGCCATGGCAATCGAGGCAACTCGCCTTCTCACCGATCCTTCCGAAGAAACAATTCGTGGCTACCGCCTTAGAGACATTCAAATCATGAATGCCTTGGTGATTCCCGAGTCCGCAGCCGTGGAAACCCAAATTTCATTACGCCAATGTAACGACAAGGAGCTGGAACACGTGGGATGGTATCAGTTTGAACTCAATTCACTCGGCCCCGGCGACTTTTGGGTCGAGAACTGCAAAGGCTACGTCTCGGCAGATATTGGCAATGTAGTTGAAGCGGCTACTACACAGTGGCTGGCCCCGCCTACAGAAGACTCATATTTTACCTCGAAGAATGACAGCAAAGTGAGAGCAATTGACAATGATTCATTGTTCTCTCGGCTAGTAGAGATGGGCATCCAACATGGCCCCTTATTCCGCAACTTGGTCGATAGTAAAGCAACCGAGGGCAAAGGTCTCACAAACTTTGTCATTGCCGATATTGCTTCAACCACCCACGATTATGTTTTACATCCAACAACACTCGACTCGTAAGAATTCATTTCCTTCTTTATTTGCGATCTCGGTTATCAAATCGTTTTCGGTCTTTGGTTCAATCCGCCAAGTCTCCCGTTTGGGAACCATTTATGTCACTCTTGGTACATCGCTAACCACTTGGTTATCTAGGATATTCCAAGCATCTTTCTGCTGCTTGCCGGAAGAAAGAGCTCGTTCCGACCTTGTTCTTCCTCGCTCAATCAGGACTATGTACATTCCGCAAAACTTCAAGAGACAAGGGGGTGACAAGCTTCAAGCTTTCACAGAGCTAGCCCGCCTCAATCGACAGGGTATAACCTCAAATATCTCGGTCACAAGCACAGATATCCTCGAGCCTAAGGAGTCCTTCTTTCAGATGCAAGACTTCTTCTGTCAAGCAGTCCCTCGGGACATAGACGATGACACGTCAGAAGACGTTAGCTTGTGCGCTAAAAGCGTCTGGGTGCCTGATATCCTGCATTCTATTCCGGAAGCTATCGAGAAATCTCTAAAATCTCCGATGAACGATGGTGAGATTGAAGCAGAGCAAAAGCGAGTTCGAGCTGCAGTCTATCTGATTCACGACGCTGTTAGGGAGCTCGAGGAAGATGATGAGGACACAGCAACTTGGATCTGGCATCACAAACTATTTTACGAGTGGATGAAATCCATTGTCGCAAGCGCCGATCGAGGCGAGCTACGTGCGGGTAGCAATAAATGGACACAAACAACCCAGGGAATGAGGCAATATCTCTACGATGAGCTTGAGGGTGCAAGGCCGACTGACCAAATGCTCGTGCGGATTGGGCAGAACCTTGCTGCAATTCTGCGTGGCGAGGTCACGACACTGGAGTTGATGATGGAGGATAACCTTTTGAATGAGCACTATGGTGATCAGAGCGCCTCTGCTTTGCGTATCTTGAGCAACGCTCGTACTCTTCTTGAACTCCATGCCATGAAAGACCCTGGAGCCAAGATTCTGGAAATCGGAGCGGGCACTGGAGGAGGTACCAAAGTGGTTCTTGAAGCCTTTGATGCAAGAGCCAGGAAGGAAGGACTCGAGGGTTCTTTAATTGGTCACTATACCTTTACTGATGTTTCGCAAGGCTTTTTCGCAGCAGCGCGTGAACGATTCGCTGCATGGGAAGGCATGATGGACTTTAAGCCACTGGATATCGACGAGGACCCAACCACCCAGGTAAGCGAATTTCATATTTGCTGTTTCCAGAAGAATTACCACAATACTAACATGAGATATAGGGTTTTGAGGAGGGCCAATATGATCTGATCGTTGCTGGAATGGTACTGCACGCAACAAAGAACCTTCACAGAACTCTGACACACGTCCGAAAGCTGTTAAAACCAGGCGGTAAATTGGTTCTACTCGAGTCTACAAAGGACCGTCTCGATACGCAACTTATCTTTGGTCCTCTTCCTGGATGGTGGCTTGGGGAAGAAGCAGATCGCAAAATGAGCCCTAACGCATCCGTTGAGAAATGGGATCGGGTACTACGAGAAACAGGCTTTGGTGGCATCGATTTTGACATCTACGACTATGAGGAGCCCGAGTTCCAATCTGCAAGCACAATTTTGGCTACTGCCATAACGACTGAAAAGGTGCAGGGGCCGATTTCGATCGTACACGACAAGACACAGGATCCTTCCCAGCCATGGTTCAAAGAGCTAAGCGACAAGATCCGCACCGAGACGGGAATATCTCCCTTGATTGAGTGCCTGGACGATGTTGCGACAGGGGGCAAAATATGTATCTTTACAGCTGAGCTGCAACGCCCATTTTTGGACGGCATAGATGAGTCTTCATTTGAGCGTCTTCGAGACCTACTTGTCAATAGCAGGGGTGTTCTATGGTTGAGCTCAGGAAGTCTGGTTGACTCTACTTTGCCATCATTCGCTGCCACCCAAGGTCTTTTGCGAACTCTAAGATTGGAGGACACCAGCAAACGATATGTCCATCTAGATTTTGAAGCAGCGTCGAATGCTAGCGAGGCGTGGACAAGCGACAAATTCAGCCACATTAT
This sequence comes from Hymenoscyphus infarciens, assembly GCA_001414345.1. NCBI lineage: Eukaryota > Fungi > Ascomycota > Leotiomycetes > Helotiales > Helotiaceae > Hymenoscyphus > Hymenoscyphus infarciens. Next base: position 22,627 of record LLCB01000315.1, on the reverse strand, counting down.
TCATGTTCTGCAGCAAGATTTCAACAACAGCCTCGACAAAGCTAGAATCGAAACTGAATACTCTGTCAAGAATTCAATGCTCCATGTCAGTCGACTAATTCCGGACAAGATCAGAAATCGATTTGCCAGCGATGCGGACATTGATCCAGAGGCCGAACTCCAACCCTACAACCAGACTGATCGCCCTCTTGTTTGGGAGACTTCGGGCTCGGGTATGCTGAGCGATCTTCACTTTGCCGACAAACTTGATCTCGCTGGTGACGTCCCCAGTGGTTATGTTGAAGTCGAAGCTAGAGCAATGGGCTTGAATTTCCGGGATGTTCTAGTCGCGCTGGGACAGCTCGATGAGGAATTGATAGGGCACGAGTCTGGTGGTATTGTGACACGAATTGGTCCAGACACGGAGGATAGCGGACTCCGTGTAGGAGACAGAGTTGCCGCCTGCCCAGTTGGTCGATTTGCAACAAGAGCGCTAGCTCACTGGACGGCAGTCGTCAAGATTCCGGATGACATGTCCTTTGGTAAGTCTTTCCTGGTCCATTGGTCTTCCATACTTCACTTTGTTCTCCCATGAACAGTGAGAGTTTCACACCACCCCTCGGGTTGGCCTTATGATTCGTCGTCAATTCTTTGGAAGCTTTTGCTAATTCCCATATTCCGAATAGAACACGCAGCAGCAATTCCCGTTGTCTATGGAACTGCATACCATGCGTTATTCCACGTTGCAAGAATTCAAAAAGGCGAGTCGGTACTGGTCCACGCAGCGGCTGGTGGATTCGGTCAAGCAGCTGTAAGTTACCCTTCCGACCCAGAGTTCACGCAATCGTATAAGTACCATAAAGACTAATGCAGCTTTTCAGGTGGTTCTAGCACAATATGCTGGTGCGGAAGTGTTCGCTACATGCAGCTCAGAAGCCAAACGTGATATCATCCACCACCAGTACAACATTCCATTAGACCATATCTTGTCAAGCCGAGAGCCCAGCTTTGCACCTGCTGTCATGGCCATGACAGATGGAAAGGGTGTTGATATTGTGCTCAATTCGCTCTCAGGAGCTATGCTGAAGGAAACCTGGGATTGTATAGCCCGATTCGGAAGATTCATTGAGGTTGGGAAGGTAGATCTGGAGGCAGCTCGACGTCTCGATATGACCCCCTTCCGTCGTTGTGCTACTTTCGCGAGTGTTGATCTCATGCAGTTGCGTGAGTACAATCGTCTTTTGACTCACGAGGCTATAGCCGAAGGCGTCAGGATTAGTTATGAGAGGTCCGTATTATCGAATTCTTCTTCTCGCCTCAAGAACTAACACCCCTTTCAGAGGCAAAATACCTATTCTCCCAATAACCCAATACTCGATGGCAGACATGGAGAAGGCCTTCCGCTTGATGCAATCTGGAAAGCATACAGGCAAACTTCTTCTCGTTCCAGGCCCTGAAGATAAAGTCAAAGTGAGCTTGAAAATTTCTAAAACACATCGGTTCCCGCTCAAGAAATATGCTAACAATGTGCCAGGTCATCTCGCGTGTGCGACCCGTATCTTTGAGCAATCCGAATGCGACTTATCTTGTAGTTGGTGGACTTACCGGTAGTGAGTATTTTCCGAGTTCTTGTTCCCCTATTCAGGTTGTTTCAGGAGGATTGAGACACTATTTCCTCCTCATTACCCCTCAGACATACTTCTAGAAAGGGCAGTACTGACTCAGAGATTTTCTACAGTCGGATATGCCGTCACAGAGTTCCTAATGAGCAAAGGCGCCAATAACTTGCTTCTTGTCTCTCGGAATGCCACCAAACACCCCAACGCTGCCAAACTTCACGCGCAAGGGTCCGAATATGGTTGTAAAATCCACATCCGCGATTGCGATCTCACGAATGAAAGCAGCCTCATCGAGCTTCTTGCCGAGTGCTCCCGTTCGATGCCCCCAATCCGTGGTCTCGTAAATTGCGCCATGGTTCTGGACGATACGGTTTTTGAGCATATGAAGTATGAGCAATGGTGTAACGGAATAAGATCAAAAATTGACTGTAGCCGAAACTTGGATAAACACCTTCCTAAGGATATTTCCTTCTTCATCATGCTGTCTTCGGGTCTGGTATGTTGCTAACCATCTCTTTCAAAATGCCCATTTTCAAACTATGCTAACCTTCTTTCCAGGGCGTAACTGGCGGATCGTCCCAAGCCAACTACTCAGCCGGTAACGCCTATCAAGATGCCCTCTCCCGAAAGCGCAACAAGGAAAATCTCCCCTCCATGGCTCTCGACCTCTGCGTCATCCGAAAGGTTGGCTACGTAGAAAATCGAATCAAGGGCGGCGACGACACTATAGTATCTCGTTTCTCCAAACTCGGGTTTGGCGAAGTCGATGTTGCAGTCGTCCTCCGGCTCATCGAGGCCGCCATCCGTGACCCCCTCCAATCCGCCCAAGAAGACTCGCAGATCGTGATGGGCATCTCAGAAGCGACTGCCATCGCAGCTGCCAAAAACGGCATTCCTGACCGTCGATACAATGCGCTGCAAATGGCGAACCGACGGGGACGAGGCTCGGCAGGTAACTCATCATCATCGGCGGCGAGTCCAACAGCGGCTCTTGTGCGTATGCTATCTGCCCCTGATACAGGTATCGCGGAAGCATCCGCTTTGTTGGTAGATGCGCTGTCGACAAAGTTGGCGGAGATTTTCAGCCTCGACCTTGCTGAGATTGATGTTGCGCTACCGCTTTCAAAGTACGGCGTCGATTCGCTCGTGGCGGTCGAGTTGCGAAATTGGTTGAGTGGTGCTATCCGAGCAAAGGTGACTGTGTTTGAGATATTGCAGAGTACATCGCTGACAGAGTTTGCGGGCTTGTTGGCTGTGAAGAGTGAGTATGTGTCGGGTGCGGTGCAAGATGTAGTCGTTGATGGGGTGGTAACAGAAGTGGTCGCGAAATAGACATTGCTACTGGAACGGGTGTAGTTTTAGATATTGAAAGCAACATATTATCGAGGGAGCCTAAGAACAAGATTGACGTTTTCATTCTTCATAAAGGTCGATATGATCATACAGGAACTTGCTGTAATTCCATTCAAGAGGTTATTGAGGGTTCGTTGGGCAACAGTTGGAATTTTCGAGGACCGGGAGAGGTTGACAGGCGTTTTTCTCGTTGGATTTCTGGGATAGCTCTAGGATACGAATTCCGGTCATTTGAAGTTTTGTGAAAAATCGCATTGCAAGTGTAAGAGATCCGAGCATTACTCTGACTTCCGCTTGGAGTGTTGTGAATTAGCTAGGATATTGAAAAGAATTGTTCGAAAAAGTGCGATTTCTTGATTCTCTTAACCTTCTAGATTAATTGCTATGCTTATCCCAGAATATTGTGCAAAATATCAACGGAGGGTGTCAGAGAGTAATGCTCCGTTAAACTTGGTGCCGCTTTAATTGCCGCGTATTTTGGTAACGCGCAATTGCTGGCCTTCATATACTTGAACCTAACTTTACAACAAAAGCACCAAATTCAAAATGTCTGAGCAACAGCCAAGTCAACCAAGATCGCCGAATCCTCCAATTGGGGCACCTCGCGGGCCTCGCAACTACCAAGCACAACAGACTGGCCCAGGGGGTAGCTCGAAGCCAATTCCGGTCGTGAATATGAGCAATCATGCACGAGGGCTTGAGAGACAACAACTACAACGACAACATGAAACCAGGCTGTGGTCCACGCAAACTTTAAGTGCAGAATCTTCGGTCAACGCGTTTCCCAGGATCGTAGCCAAACAGGATGGTTGTGAAATAGAGGGGCCGCGACAGGAAGACGAATCTACCACAGAGCTGAAGCCTCCTTCTGAAGTCTCGTTGGGTTTACATCCCACCGGAAACCAGCCTCCTATGGTGTATCAACAACAACAAGACTTTTGCCAAGGCTTTGACGGCCCTCGAGACTTCAACTTCAATCAATATGCGGCTTTTGAGTGTGGTATGATGATGGGATTTAACCTTGGTCAGCAACTTTTGCAAGCAAATCAGATGACTTTCAACAATGGCGAGCAAGTCGGAAACAAGATGGGCTATGCAGAGTATCACGGAAATCAGATTGTGCCTCGGGGTGGAAGAGACTTCAGCCACAGATATGGGGAGCAGTCTTCTCAAATGTTGGGAGGGCCAGGTCAGCAAGCCATGCGTTTGCATGATGGTATGCAACCCAGGTACCAGAAGTATCACGGCCAAGACTACGCAATGCATCCTCAATATCAAGGATTCAAGGCAAACTTCCAGGAAACACAAGATGAACGGGATTCTTCGGTCCAATATGGAGCTCAAGTTACCCCGCAAACACCTCGCGAGGAACCGTGGAACACGCCCACCTCTACCCAACATGCCAGTATGATGTCGAATGGGCTCGGGGATGAGACATTTGGAGTAGCCGAAAGCATCAAAGCAGCCCCTTCAAAATGGCAGAAGACCTCCGGAAAAATCGGCAAGGTCTTCAGAATCAAAGGCACCGCAAACCAAGTATCTCCCAAACCCGCCTCTGTATCTTCTCCCGAGGGCTCTAGGAAAGCATCGAAAGCCCATTCCTCGGGATCCGGGGGTTTCCAAAGAGCTTGAGCTAAGTCAAAGCATGGTTTGGCAGCTCAAAACTCCGGAAACCAGGATAAATTATTCCCTCGACAGATTCGCTGCCGAGGATGGGAGGAGGGGTTGCGATGGGAGGAGGGAGGTTGCGATGGGAGGAGGGAGGTTGCGATTGGAGACGGATTCTCGTGGGGGATATTTTGGTTTCGGTTTCCAAGCCGGCGCTGATGAAGGCGCATGTTTCTTGTCTTCAGGCGTTCTTGTAACGTCGTTGGGGGGGGGGTGGTAAATATCGGTTTCTGGGAGGGGAAATTGCTTCTGGAGGACCTGTGTCAAAGGCGTTAGAGAGGGTATGGAAGGGATAACGTGCTTGGGGAAGATACAGGAAAGTACATTATTATGAACAGAGCTTTGTTATTCTAGTTGTTGGGGGCACCGCTTTACTTTACTGATGTTCGTGATGATTGTTGTTGAGCGTCAGCCTCGTAACAGTCAAGGTTTGTTGTGGGGTAACCACGCCTCTGCAGGTTAAAAAAAAACGTGCCGATTTGAGGCCCATGTTGCGCCCTACTAAAAGCTCACCCTTCTCACTATATCACAGCGTATTACAAGACAAAATACAGTCGCAAAAATAGATCAAAGATTTCGATAGATCTCTAGGTTTATCTTGAAGACGCGTATTAAGTCTTACGACTTTTCCTCGAGTAGTTATGGTTGCATTGAGGTAGGAGCTAGTGTGCCTCAAATCAGTGTGTTTTTCTTGCCCGTAGAGCCACCGCCTTAAGCACCTTAGGCACCTTATCTATCCCAGAGAGGCAGACCTTGTACCCCAAGGTCGCAAGATGTTTCTTCGCCTGTGAATTAATTACTTCTTTTCAAACCGATTTATTCTAGCATTTTGGTAGCTGATAAGATTACGAACAGTAAGGGCAATCTCCTACCCTAACAATTATTACAGATTCGACTCACATGCAATTGCAAGGGGACTACTGGCACCAGCTGGGAACTACTTGTAACTAACTGGCTTCCCACTTGATTTTGGTGTAGAATTATCGCTCTAACTTATCGCTCTAACCTACTACTAATTTGATTCAGATGAAGTTAGGTAATCATTTCTTCGCCCTCTTCACTGCTCTCTCAGGCTTCTCCTCATCATCCTCTTCGTTGAAGACATTTTTACCGTCGTCGTCTCGGGTGTATCCGCGTCTCTTGGACGGCTTCTCCTTCTTCTCCTTCTTCTTGATCACCGCCTGCTCCTTCTTGACCTTGAATAAACCGCGCGGGTGCTTTCTCTTATTGTCGCTGTCCTCGGCTCCGCATTTCTCATAAATCCACCATCCAGTTTGTGGCTGCATGGTGTTCAGATAGACCGCGCCTCTCTGGTTTTTAGTGCCGCTTGCTGAGCACGAAATTCCCACTGAGCCAGCTACCATCTCCGCCTGTGCGAATCCCAGATCATCTTTGATAACCACTGGGACTTTGCTCCATCCAGCAGGTACTTTCTCGTCATTAACTTTGTGATACCGTACACCATCTAACATCAAGTGTAGCAGCTCTTCCCGATAGCTGAAATTAGGAGTCGAGTTCGAATAATTTTCGATCCGGTCGAGTTGAGAAAAGCGATGTAAAGACTTCCCCTCTCCATCCCAGAAGCAAAATGCAGTGATCCATCCAGAGTATGTTGCTGTGGAAGAGCTCGGAGTCAGTATATTTCTAGAAGTATGCCCGAGGAGGGTGGGGCTAAATAACCCGAAAGAGGAAATAATAAGTTGGAGAATACTCACTTCCACCACTTCGCTTGCTCACATCAACAACTCTCTGCCAAAAATCAATAACCGAAGCATCCGTCGGCTCATCAAATGTGCGGACCATTCTCTTGAGAACCGGCCGAAGGACTTCTGCAAATTGGCCAGGTTCAGTCCCTAATGTTGCAAGCTTATCGAGCCTTCTCAAAATCAACTCGTAGTCTTCCTTTTGCCCCAGCAAAGTCACAGATGGAATACCGCACCTGGTGACCACTGTGTACTTGAAGTAGCTTCCCATAGTTGCCATCATAATCTAGGAGATGGGGGAGTCAGTTATTACCTAGCAAAAAACGTCTTGGGATTCAGCATAGGATAATGCTGGGCTTCGGGACTGATTCAAGAGAATGAAAGTGGGAGAACGGTGTTCCCATTACCTACGATAGAAGCAACAACCTGATCATGTTTAGTTGTCGTTGTGAACTTTGGCATCAACCAGTCTCTGTATTTCGAATCGATAATGTTCTCCTCGAGAAACTTCGTCATTTGGAACGCGAAAGCCCCAAAGTCCAAAGTATGTCGGCTTCCATGGTCGTACAGAATAACCAGTTCCTTCTTCCCTTGGTGGTCGACAAATTTGTCTCGTAGTTCTTCCGCATGCGCATTCTAGAAGATAAGAAGTCAGTTATTGCCTATTAAAGAATGTCGCGGGGTTTGGCACAGGATAAATGCCGGGGTTCAGGTATGATTTAGGAATGCTTTAGGAGCGAAGAAAGTTGGGGAACAGTCTCCCCATTACCTACGATGTAGCTGCTGATTTGTGTAAGAATAGCGAACCAAATATCCTCAGGGCGAAGAGTCAAGTGGTGGTGCTCACTGTATGCCGTGATGACAGAGCGAACGAAACCGTTTTCAGAAGCGTAGGTAGAGGATGGAAGTTGGTTGTTGTCAAAGGAGGACTGTAGCATTTTTTTGATCTGGTCAATGTCAACACCAGCTCCCTTTAGAACTTCTGTCCCGTCTTCAGCGAAGTGGTCTCTGCGGGAGCTTCTGTGGGAGCCGATGCGATCTGCCCCGTGGCTAGCTGTAACAACTTGAACAGGCATCTTGGTAAGTCGGTAACTTTCCTCTTGACCTAGTTATTTGTGGTGGTCAACTATGATTGAAGGTGAGTGCGTTTGGCGACTTTTGGATGGGTATTTCTATTCGGTCCTAACACTAGACAGGGGTCCCCTGCTACCTTCAACACGCTAGCTACACATAGAAAATAGCCAGTTTGTCCTTCTCTGATTGGTTCATCCTTCTCCCGCTGAGAAGGATGAACCGATACTAACCTCAACAATGGACTTTTACTCCATTATAACAACACAAACAATCTCGCTGTGCTTTATCAGCGATACACTAGCGATGGTTCAAAATTCCTGCTCCTACTGCTGTCATACCTACTGCGAAGCAAGAAGTTTTTTGATGCTTGTCTGCGTTCGCTGGATTAGAGTATTCACTTTAGACACAAGTTTGGCAAATGAACAAGCTCCCTCAAAATTTACCATTGCACGTTGTTAGACAAACAACCAGTTTCAGCATTTTCCAGTCTATACCAATAAAGAAATTCAGTTGCTATTGACCACTAGACAGGAGAGTCAGATATATTAAGTTAAGCCTTAATAGCAGCGCACGTTCCAGGCCCTCCAGTATACAAGGCTCTGTTACACACCTGTGGAACATCATCAACAACTAAGTCTATCAACCGTGAGGGACCACCGTTTTAGTTAGGCAAAATCTAGAGATTACGATGCCAAGATTTAAGATGCTGATAAAGAAGTTTGATCTAGATTGATGTAGAAGCATCAAGCAGAAAGACTTCGACCGAGCAACGTAGACCTGTAATAAACATGAGCGAAAAGAGTCTTAATGAAAGTACCATGGCGATAGAAGAGCTTAAAAGACGGTGGGAGCAGCTTGACGAAATCTTTAAATCAAAATAAATTAGAAAAGAATTTTTTTATTTTATAAAAGCTACGTAGCTTATGAATTCCAGCTTAGTCAAAGCAATTAGTAATAACCTTAGAAAGGCGATAACAGTCTCGTATATAAGAGTTTATATATACTAAGAATCCCTCCTACCTTCTTATCCAATCTACAAATTACATGTTTATTTTTCGCAACCTAACCTCTCGTCTAAGCGTTAACTAGAGAGCTGAACTACGCCTACTCTTCGTTTTCCTCTACACGCCTCTGTTACTCAGACAGAAAATCTATTCACTATATTTATCTAGACTCTAATCACTTATCCAGGCCTCAATCACATCAAGACAGCAAGAAAAAAGAGCCTTAGATCCACGATTCCATAAGAGAAAAACCATTTCATTAATTAACATCTTTCAATTTTCCAATTTTTCAATTCTTCATATTAATTAAGTCTCTCTTTACTTAGAACACTACAGCCTTAGGAGCTATTTATCACTGTAAGGTAACATTTTCAAACTATACCTCTTTCAAACTATACCTCTTTCAAACTATACCTCTTCCTTTCAAACAATACCCCTTTCAGACAAGCCCACCAAGCCCACCAAACCCACCAAACCCAGGAGGTATTATATAGTATAATGTAGTATAGTATATATCCCTCTCCTCTCCTCTCCTCTTCTCTCTACTTACTAGAATATTATTATCCCTCAGGTGTGCATATATAAAACAAAACGACCCAACCTATATAGGCAAAAAAAAGGGGAAAAAAGGGGGGAAAAGGGGGAAAAAAGGAAGAAAAAAAACCCCCCCAGAAAGCATATAATTGCATGGAACATAGCTACTTGTTTATAAGACAAGCTTGCTTTTTGAAAATGAGGGGATAGGAAGACGAATTGTTATTGTTATTGTTATTGTCATTGGCATTGATATCAAGAGTGTGATATGGCGATATGGCGATTTGCAACAAAAGCTATACACGCTCTGCCCTTGAGAAAATAAAATTAAAAAAAGTACCAAGTACAACGAAAACTAGATTCCTCTGCTCTTGACGTGAAGAGTCTAAGATGTAAATGTACTAAAAAAATCCTCCTCTTCTTTTAATATTAAAACTGCGATGTACTATGTGTGTGTACAACAAAACCTATAGTTCGACATGAAAATAGCCTACTCATCAGCTCATAAAAGCAAAAAATGGATCTACTAATTAAAATTCCAAAAAGAGATAATGAGAGACGACGAAGTGTAATGTAATACATAAGAAATCATGTCTACTGATATTACCCAGCCCCAATCTATCTACAAGAGATGCCAAAGAACCCATCCCATCCTGCGTTCCCTCATCTCCAAGCGTCGATAGAATTGGTATCGTCTCTTCGAACCTTCATAGCACTAATTCAAATCCCAACACTCTGCTCAAAACACCCCACCCCATTTCGAAACCCCTGTTCCCACTCCCACGCATACTTCCCCCTCTGCCCACTCTCAAGCAACCTCTTCTTGACCCACCCCTCCAACCCCCCAATCTTATCACCCCCCTCGCCATTTCCCCAAGCCGGAATCTTCCCCTCAACCCTCGCACCAAAGAAGAACATCGCATCCGAAAAGCCCACCTCCCATCCTTCCCCAAAGAGATGATGTTCAAAGGCCTCCCCGGGAGAAGTGTTATTCCAGTACCCCTCATGACCCTGTCTCGCGTTATGAGAAGCTCCTTGACGCGATGCCTGAGCGTGTTGAAGACGGGCTTGGATATCGGGGAATGGGAAAGTGAGAAAGGGAGGGATGGAGATGTTTGATTTTTTATTTTGTTCGACGAACCCCCATTCCCCGCCGTCCATCCAGTCCATTTTGTAGGTCCAGAAGTAGGAGCCGCTGGATTTTTGGAGCCAGCGTCGGGATTGGGATTGTCCGAATTGGTGGACGAGAGGATCCTTCTGGGAGGGGTCTACGCGGGACCAGGTTTGACCGTCTAGGACGTTTGACCTGTATGTATTTGGTTATTTGTATTTGGATAAGCAGGGGGGGATGGGATTTACCATTCTCCGACGACAATTTGGACTTCTCCTTTATCGCATAAAGCTCCTGCATTAACCTCATGCAACTCATTTGGAATCGTAGCAATGATTTCTTGAGGACTGGAAGCTCGATCCTTGTCGCTAAATGTATAATATCGATGTGTATCAATAATAATAGGATTTCTCCTACAATTATACGGATGTCTAGAATTTACCCAGTTGATAGCCGTAGGTAAATCCCAGGCATCACTAATGATAATCGGGATACTTTCATCCACGCCACCGATGATTTCAATGACTTGGGCATAGAAATCGTACATTCCTTCGGCGTTGTGTGTGCTTTCGTTTACGATTTGGAGACCTTCTACTCCGTGCATTCCATTATGAATCTCGCAGGCCATGAAATGAAGGGTTTGTTTTGCTAGCTCCAGGTTCTTTTTGTTGCCCCAGAGAGCAGCTTTGTGGCTACTTGTTCCAGAGTGGTCTTCTGCATTGGCACCACCAGGGAGGCCATGGAGATCGAGGAGGACACCAACGCCGTGATTGTGAGCTGTTGCAACGAATTCTCTGACGATTGTCTGGTTTAGCTTTAGTGAGGATCATGATATTCAAGAAAACAAAAGGTGATTCGAAGAGCCCAGATATCCCAAAGTTGACCAAGGAAGAAAAGCCGACCAAGTCACGTTCTCAACTTTTCCAGAAATCCTCAGTGCCAATAAGGCACCACACCTTTGAAAAAGGAAGCGACTTACCCAAGCACCACAATAAACACCCTCCAATCCAGCCCAGTCAGTACCTTTAAGTCTTGAAGCTTGTTCATGGCCCCCCATGATCCACCACCCAACTGGGAGGCGAATGCTCGTACCCTTCGCCTGATTCTTAAACCAATCCCAATCCTGCTCACTAACGGCAGTTCTCCAATGCTCTTCCCAAATCCTCCTCGTCTCATGGATACCTTTCTCTTTCACGCTCGCAGTCACAGCATCCAACTCGGATTCTCCCTTGGCGGACTCGGGAAACATGGATCCTGAAAGCCACTTCTCAAGGACAAATATGGAACCCAGATTACTTCCGTTATGATAACGGTAGCGAAAGATGTCATCGGGAGTGGGAGGCTGGATTGTTGAAGGCTGATTTTGATGATGTCCGGGGGATGGTTGGGAATTGCTTGGTGATGCTTGGCCACCGAGAAAGTCTTGGGTGAGAGCATCTGCTTTTGCCTCGAGTTTGTTGAAGAATTTCTTCATGGTTGCGGTTTGAAGGGAAATATGTGAGATGGGAAAGTAGGTAGAGGGTTAAACTTCTCAAGTGCTTTTTGAGACAAGGCAAAAATAAAGAATGAGGGGTTATTCTCTTTCCAACTTTGGAGGTATACGTAGGGAGGGTAGGAGGGTAGGAGGGTAGGCGCAGTTCAGTAATTGTGGGCAGGTGCAGGTGCAGGCTAGGAACATTGGAAATTCGGCAACAACGGCACTGGTATGCACGATGTCGTCAACTTACATCTCCATTTCACTCATAGATGACAATTGATGTGTGTGTATGTGTGCCATTTTTGAGAAGAATGAAGAATGAAGAACATACATTCACACAACATGAAAGGATGAAAAGAGAGTACGGTTCAAGGATGGTTTAGCGGTTTAGCGGTTTAGCGGTTTAGCGGTTTAGCGGTTTAGCGGTTTAGCGGTTTAGCGGGGATATCTGATCGGAACGGAATATCTTTCTTACGCTCCGGACTTTTCCCCCGCCCACGTTCTCAAATGCGCAAGCTGAGTGGCTGCTCTCGCAACATGTCTCCAGTCCAATCATTGAAGGCACGCGACACTTCGATACGGATTTCCGAGGATTCCTCTGGTGCCTCTAAGCATCTCCTCGACTGAGATATCCATTCCGCCCACGATCCAATGGCGTCGAAACGTTGTCTTGGTGCATATGGACGGAGTACTGGACTGGTATCAGAAGTCTCTTCACTCCCCTCCCCCAACTTACCTTATCGTTCGTGAGATTTAGCGGCTTCTCTTCAACTTCCTTCTTGTCTTGCTTCCTTCTACTGTTCTGTCGTTGCCAACTTGACTTGCCCCTCTCTTCATCTCTTCATCTCTTCATCTCTTCATCTCGTCCTCTTCTTTCTGCTTCTGCCTTCTTAAAAGCTTCCCTCTTCCCTCTTCCCTCTTCCCTCTTCCCTCCCCCCTCTTTAGCCTGTACTACGCGGAAGCTCCATTGTCAGTCCACGAGACGGGAGAAACTTCCAAACCACCACACCACGAGGGATACAATGCCTCGTCCTCAACACCCTCCCACACCCGCATCCTCTACGGAGATCAAGAGCAAAGATGGTTCCCAATTCTCCGGTGTCCAGATGTCCTTCGAGCTCCCGCCACCGGCGGTAACATCGACAGAGACTCGCCCATCCTCGAATTCATCATCCCTCTCATCCTCTCACCAAACATATTCGATACCCCCTACATCACCGGCAATTCCCGTCAGTGAAGCTGTCAAAACACGACGAAGATCTTCACTTGCGCAAAAGCCCAACCAAGACACCTTTGCCCTCCCTCCGCCACCCACGAGGTCAAGAAAGATTATACAAATGAAGCCCAAGGGCCCAATAGAAGATATCGCAGAGCTTCCCAGCGAGGAACCGAAAGGAACTTCTACAAAGGCACCAGCTGCACCCAAGAAGAAACAGCCATCCTCCACTAGTGTTGCCGGGCGCAAGATAGCTCGGAAAACAGCACATAGTCTAATTGAACGGAGGAGGAGATCCAAAATGAATGAGGAGTTTGGTGTTTTGAAAGACATGGTTCCAGCCTGCACAGGAGAAATGCACAAGTTGGCCATTCTGCAGGTGAGCTCTACATTCTGACAACATTTGACTTCATCCACTAACCGAACGAAGGCATCGATCGACTATGTCCGATATTTGGAGGACTGTGTCGCAAAACTCAAAGCTGAGAATACTCGAAACAACTCTTCCGCCAGCGAACACTTCATACCTCCTCCGCCTGTTCGTCAAGAATCACAAAGCACACCACGACCCTACAACTCACAAGAAGAAGATGGAGATGTTGAGATGGGTGGTTCCGACGACGGTATATCACCAACGTACACAACACCAATCCTACCACCCTCTGTCCGTCCTTCAGCATCACCAGCTCTCATACCACAAGATTCTCGCCATCGCCAAGACTCATACTCTTCAGTCTCGACGGATCACCGCCACTACAGTTTCAGCGGCTCTGCTACTACTTCTCCAGCATTAGGCCCTTCCGCTTACGACTATTCGAGGAGTATGGCGCCTATAGGATCTGCTCTCACGAGTCCTGCTTTGTTACCGCAGAGAGATCTGGACCAGGAAGCTACTGCTGCTTTGTTGATGTTGAATACTGATCGGAGGGGTACGCATAGTAGTATTAGTGGGCGAGGTGGGATGAGTGTGAAGGATCTTTTGAGTTCGTGATATGATATACCCTGGAGTTGAGGACTAGTATTAGCTAGATTAATTAATTTGCTCACGTAATAAAATGCCAGTTTATTTTTTGAGGGCTTGTTCCGAGAGGTTGCATGTGCGTTACGGGAGAATAGAGGTTTATGTTGACGGCTGATTAATGGATATAAGAATCTTATCAAGGTCTTTGCTTTCTCTGTGAACCTCTCTCCTCACGAGTCTCTCTTGGCATTTTTTTTTTTTTTTTCCCCTCATTCTCCCGGTACTAGTAGTCTGATGAATACTAATTTCCCATAGAAAACTAGATTCGGAGTAATAAAAGCAAAGTTCGCAACCTCGTTAAACTCAGAGACGAGCAGCCGCACAGAATATATTTACACGAGAATGTCCCCCACAACCCCCACGTCCCCACGTAAGGATGCGACGCAGTCATCTTCTCCGCCACAACTTTTTCCCTCTCTAAGTGAAGTATATATTTTAAAATCGACTCTTAGAGCTATAAGACTTCACCCTAGCCCCGTTAAAAGCATAAGAATGGCGGGGAATTACTAAGATATGTTAACTCTAATTAATAATAGTAAAAGTGTCTAGAGAACGCTAACTAATTAAGCTTCTTTGTTATAAACTAAATATATATATTTATTTATAAATTATAAATTATAAATTATAAATTATAAATTATTGTTTTATATATACTTTACTCTTGATATTTGATATAGAACTAGGAAGTTTATTATAGGCTTTTTAAAAGTATTAAAATATAGTATAGAGTATAAGTAAATAGATAGTTTTAAATATACTCTATTTAAAAGTTTATTAGAATTCCGCTTTCTTTAATAAATACTAGGTAAAGATAATAAGTCTCTTAATAATAATTTATATTACTTTAATCTTTCTCTTTATTATAACAGCATGCCGTTATTCTAGATAGCTAGAAGTATTTGCTATATATAGAGTTTCAGTAGTTATTATCTTATATTATCTGTTTTAGAAAGGTTACGTAGGTTCAGGCTTTTATATTAGCCGACGTATAACGTTGGTCGGTTTCGGACTCTTTTGTACTATCTAAACCTCTTATATATAGTAGCCTACTCTTAGAGTAGAAGAGGGATAGTTTTTCCTTTTCTTCTATATTAGAGCTTAGTATTTATATATATTATTCTACTAAACGCACTCTTATATGCCTCTTCTATAGTTGTATATATTTTATACTATTATATAAAAAGGAAAAACTCTTCTTCGCTAGTAATAGCCTTAATAATATCTCCTTCGAGCTTATTACTACTCTTTGTTTAGAAGTCGATTTAGTCTTAATTTAGAATATTACGAGAGTATTCTTAAATAGCCGAGTAATTAGAGACTATCTAGACAGCTAGTAATACTAGGGTTTAGTATCTATATAAATAGTTAGTAAAAATTATATTATAGATATATTAAGGAAAGCGGGATATACTAAGTGTTCTTAAAGCTTCTAATAACCCTAGATTTAGTAACATAGTTATTACGAAGGCTTCTAAATCTAATCTTATCTCTCTCTTCTCCTTCTCTTTTCGACTTTATATTAAACCAGTTCTACTACGAGGCGTTAAACGACCTTCTAGAGCTACCTCTCTTTTTAAAAGATAACTCTCTAAACTCTCTCTAACTCGACCTATAACTATATACTAAGACCTAGAAGATTCCAACGAAATAATAAGTAAGACTTCTTAAATATAGACGATATATAGATAATAGACAGATAAGATAGAGGTATATAAAATAAAGGATAAAACGATTAGTTAGATAAGATAGAGGATATAATTATAAGCGAACTCTAAAGTTAATAACTTAAAAAACACTCTATCTCTAAACCTTCTTTAATCTAACTCTCTTTCAAACCTTTATTTAAACCCTTCTTTACTTTTAAAGCTCTAATTTAGACCTCTTTTACTTAAGAGACATAGCTAGCTCTAATACCTTCTAACTTACCTAATATAGTACTAAAGCCTCTTTAAATACTCTCTAATCTTAATAAAAAAGTAAGATAACTAAAAAGATTAAACTTTTAAGATAATAGTATTTTATCTATATACTAATAATAGAAGATATTAGTATAAGATAGACTTTATATAAATACTAACTACTATAGTTTACCTCTAATATATAAAGCTCTTATTTAGAGTATAATAACTAGACTAGCTAGGAAATACCTAGAGCCTAGACGTAAGTTAGAGTCGGTTTAGAATACTTTCTAAGATTAAGAAGAGATAGTTACCTTTTTAGATATCTACTTTTTAACTAGTTATAAGATAAAGGATACTTAGAACGCTTTTAGATCTTTATAAATAGACAACGAAGATAGTTAAATTTAGTTTTACTACGTAGTATTAAGTAATAACCTCTTCTAGAGACACCTCCTTTTCTAAAAGCTGCTTAAATAGTACCTATATACTAAGATTAAGAAGATCTTAATAAAATAATAGTTAAAGAGACTAGTAGGACTTCTTAAATATAGACTAGATATAGTCGGTTATATAAGCTTTAGAAGTAGAGAATTAAGAAATAAGGAATTAGCTAGCTAAGCTAGAAAGATAGATAAGCGATCTTATATTTTAAAGTTAATAAATCGCTACTTTAAACCCTCTCTAATCCAATCCTCTTTTAAACTCTTAATCGAACCCTCTTCTACTTCTAAGCCTAAATTTATATCTCTTTTAGCTACGAGCAGCTGCTCTTAATACCTTCCTACTACTTCTCTTGAATCGGATACGAATTAGATACGAATTAGTTAAAATTTACTTTCTATTAGAATGAAACTTAGAAGCGAGCTCTTAGCTAAGTTATTACTATTAATCCTAACTAAATATTATCTAACTCTACTAAGCTTCTCTTAAACCTCTACTAGTAAACGATTAAAAAGACTATAGTTATAGACCGAGTCCTTACTAGTATAAAGGTTAAAAGAGATAGAAATAGAATTAAGAATAAGATTATACTAAAGAAACTTTTACTAACTTTAAAAGGTTACTTTTCGAGTACAGCTATACTTAGAGAGATACTAGAATTAGAACGCTTCTTTTATATATAAGATAAGATTATACCTTAGCTCTAAAACCTATCTACTACGCTTAAAGAGACGCTAGAATTATAACTTTGCTAAAATAGTAAACGATCTTTTAGCTATAAATAAGGAGTAAAACCGAAGCACTTTGGTTTAGAATACTTCTCTATCTAGCTTTAAACTCTCTACGATCTAATAGTAACTCTTTCTTTGAAATTAGAAGATAAATAAGTTCTTAAGTATCTTAAAGAGAATAAGGCGGCTTATAGGCTTAAGTAACATAGTTCCTACGATAGTACTGATATATGTTATACCTGAAACTATATACCTTTTTGTTGTCCTTGGTTACTCGGATAATATAACAATTCGGTATCAAGTTCTTTTGACTAGCCGAAACTACTCTTTTTGTTGTCCCTGGTTACTCGGACAATACGACAACCTTCGGCAACAACGCATTTGACTAGCCGAAACTGCCTCTTCTCTTGTTGTCCTGAACTTCGGACAGCGAAACTCTTTAACATTCGGTAACAAACTCTTTTAACTAGCTGAAACCCCTCCTTTTGTTGTCCTAGACTTTGGACAATAATTTCAAACTTCAATAACATTCGGTAACAACTCTTTTGTTTTAACTAGCTAAAACCCCCCCTTTTATTATCCTTAGATACTTAAACAATTCGATAAACTTCGGTAATAACTTCGCCTTTAACTAGCTAAAACTACCCTTTTTATTATCCTAGACTTTAGATAGTAAGACAACTTCGGAAACAACTTCGCCTTTAACTAGCTGAAACCCCTCTTTTATTATTCTTAGTTATTTAGATAAGAATTTTAAATATAATAACTTTAGCAACAACTCTTTTAACTAGCTAAAACTACTCCTTTTATTATCTTAAACTTTAAACAGTATTTTTAACTTCGATAACTCGGCTATAACTTCGCTTTTAACTAGTTAAAACCCTACCTGTTATTATCTTAAATATTAAATAATAATCTTAACTTTAATAACTTTAGTATTAAGTTTATTTAACTAGCTAAACCACCTCTTTTATTATCTTAAACTTCAGATAGCGTTTTCAATATTTAGTAACACTCTTTTAACTAGCTAAAACCCTACCGACTCTAGTATAGAGTCTTATAGTCTTTACTTTCTTACTTTCTTTTTACTTCTAGCTAGGCTAGAAGTTCTTTTTTTATTTGAACTCGAATTAGATATAAGTTAGTACGCTCTTAAAGTAAGCTCTTAACTAAGTTATTACTATTACTTATAACTTACTTCTCGATATTCGCCTCTAACTCTACTTTAAACTTTTTCTGCTTTAAACTTTTTCTGATTTTTACTTTAAACTTTTTCTAACTTACTAGACGGATTAGATAATACTCTTTTAGCGAACGCTTACTTTGATATAGAAGGATTAGAAACGAAGTCTCTCTTTTATAAGTATCTATGAATTAGATCGGTTACGATTTAGAGCTAAAATCGATAACTGTCTTATTTATAATAATTTTAAATAAACAAAGTATCTACGAACTCGAGTTAGCTACGATTTAGACCTTAACCTTCTCGCTTATAATAAAATCAATAAATATAATAAATGTTATAACACTTATACTATCTTAATTTAACTTTAAATAATAAGAGATAGATAGACTTAGAGACGAGTCTTTTTTAAGAGAGAGGGATGTAATAGTATACCGTTATCCTAGATAGCTGAGAGTACCTGCTATATATAGGGTTTTAGTAGTTATTATCTTATATTATCTATTTTAGGAAGGTTACGTAGGTTTAGGCTTTTGTATTAGCCGACGTATAACGTTAGTCGGTTTCGGACTCTTTTATACTGTCTAAACCTCTTTTATATAGTAGTCTACTCTTAGAGTAGAAGAGAGATAGTTTTTCCTTTTTTTCTATATTAGAGCCTAGTATTTATATACGTCATTCTGCTAAACGCACTCCTATATACCTCTTCTATAGTTATATATATTTCGTGCCGTTATATTTATAAACTTTATAGACTCGATAGATCTCTAAAGTATAAAGTAATTTTATATATCTAGAGATTACTACGAATAGACTATACTAGATAGTATAATAGCGAGGTACTAGATATTACTATAAGTCTAAGAAATGCTTTATACTAAGTATAATAGCTTAAAGTTATAATCTACGTATAAGTAGATATAATATATATATTAACTAGTTAGATTTATATAAACGTAAGATATATATTAGTATAACTTATAGTTATAAAAGCGATATAAAAAGAGTTATATTATCGTTTATATATACTAAGTAAAGCTAGCTACGATGTCTATCTAAATAGTTCTTAAGCGAGAAGGTAATATACTTTAATCTAAATAGCTATTTACTTTTAAATATACTAATACTAGCACTTCTTTAAAATAATAGAAATTAGTATCTTTGAAATTATTAAAAACCTTATATACTATCTAACTAATTATAGCCTTTTCTTTACTATCTCTAACTAATAAGAAGGCTTTATTTTACTTTCTTATTATCTCTTATTACGCTCTACTTATTCTATAAGCTTAATATCTAGCTTATTAGTCTTAACTAACTTTTATAAAACGTTATAATAATCTTTCTTAGTTATAGTCTTAGTAGGATTACTTTTACTATTAATCTACTTAATTTTATCGATTTCTCTTAACTTATACATCTTCTATAGTTATATAATATTAATTATAAGTCTTTTCTTCTTAGTTATATCTAATTTAGCTATATATTTATAAATAGACTTCGAATTAGTATATATAATAAATAGGATCTTAAAGCCTAAGATACCTTCTAAAGTTAACTTAATCGAAGCTATAATATTAAAACCAGAGCTTATTATATATAATTCTAATACTAAACCGCTATAAGTAACTCTTTTATACTTTATAGAAGACTAATATAAAATATTAGTATTATTCTTTGTTAGTATTAGGTAATAATTACCTTACTTACTAATAGGCTTTAGGTTTAAACCTTAGTCTATACTAGTTCTTTCTAGTGTTGTCTAGAAGGTTCGGTTACGTTCTCGGTTACAGTTAAGCGAATACGTGATCTCTAGAACCTTCTAGTAACCCCTTTGATTTATAAGCTATAGAAGCTTCTAGTATTTACTCTAGAAGTATATATAGCCCTCTTCTATCTTTTAGTTAGGAATTAAGTTAAAAAGTTAAAATTCACTAAGTCTTTTATACTTATACTTTAACTCCTTAGAAACGTGATTTAGCGATTACCTAACCTACCTTATACTGATTCAACTTACGTACTTCTGATCTACCTTATAGCCTACTCTATAGTCTACTCTGTACGTATATAACCTCTTATAGGTTATGAGCCCGAGGAGCCAACTTTAGGTCTCTGGAGCCGAACTCGTTTCACGTGATATCACGTGACATTACCTGACTTCCGGTCCGAATACTGTCATATTCGGTGGTATACTCTACCCCCTCTACCTCTCTCTAATAGTGAAGTTTTTAGTAAGAGATCTGTGTTCTATGTCTCTGAGATAGGAGCTCTAGCGAGAGTGAAGCTAGAGATATAAGTAAATATATACGAAAACTCGTATATATACTACTTATACTTAGACCTGCGGCTATATCTATACGATTACGTCATCCTATAGCAGGTGGTATAGCCTTCTTCTTAAACTAAGGAGCCTAGGCTTATAGCTACCTTTATATAGAGACTTATATATATAAAGAAGCTAGTAAGAAGTGGCTATCTCTTCTAGTAGACTTTTAGATTATATAAGACTACTATTATCTATACTTATAAGAAGCTATTCTCGGAGAGGGTTAAGTATAGCTTAATTAGTACGTAGGTTATCCTATTCTTATATAAGATAAGTTAGCTTAGTAAGAAGAAGTAGTATAGTAAAGTGTTTTATATTCGAAAGAGAATATAAGAACTTATTATCTCTTTAACTGAAAAAGCTAATAAGTACTTAAAAAGAGTACGCTTTAATCTATATATATATATATATATATAGACTTTAAAAAAGAGGTTTTAAATATGTCTTCTACTTCGTTTAAAAGAGAGAAGCTAATCGACCGCTCTAATTATATAGAGTAGCTTATAGAAGCCGAGCTATTTCTTAAGATAAACGGCTTTATACCTTATATCTTAGGTACTATTAAAGAACCTAAGAGGTCTTTATATTATAATAAGACAAAAGAAGGTAAATACGAAGCTAAATCAGACGAATTAGCGGTTAGATATAAGGATAAACTCGACGACTATAGAGCTAAAAGTAATAAAGCTCTAGCTGCTTTAGAATCTATTATATCTTCTAATAATATAAAGAGATATATAGATATTGCTTCCCCTTCTATACTTTAGGATAAGATTAAGTCTAATTTTAATAGCTCTAGTCTAGAACTAGTAGGTCGATATTATAATAAGATAACTAATGCCTGCTATAGTAACTTTAGTACTATAGAGGAATATATATCTAAAATTTAGTCCTTGGCTATATACTTAAGAAGCTTAGACGAAAAGGTTTCTAATACTTTTATATTAGTTACTATATTTAATAGCCTTCCTAGTTCTTTCGATTCTTTTATATCTAGAAAGTACGAAGATATAGGAAACGATGTTAGTTCTATAGACCTAGAAGAGCTAATAAGCGACCTTATAGGCGAAGAGTCTAGAATAACTTAAAGAAGTGATTTAGAAGCTAATAAAGCTTCTATCAAAACTAGCTCTCTATGTACCTACTATAATAAAAAGAGGCATATTAAGAGTAAATGCTTTATACTTCACCCGGAGCTTAGAAAGAGCTCTAATAATACTAGTAATAATACTAGTAATAATACTAGTAAGAATACTAGTAATAACTCTTCTAAAAAGAATAAAAAGAAGAATAAAGCTAAAGATAAAAACTCTAGTAAGTCTAGAGAATTAGAAGACTTTGAAGACTCTGAAGACTCCGAAGACTCTAATTCTAATAATAATAAGTCTAAAGTCTCTTCTAGAGTTATTATGTCGGCTAGTATTAATAGTAATAATAAAAATACTATAACTAGCTATACTAGTAATAAAAGAAAACTAGTATTAGACTCCGGGGCCTCTAATCACTTTACGCCTAATAAAAGCTGGCTTCTTAATTTTAAAGAGCTTAATAGCTCTATTATAGTAGCTAATAATACTAAAGTACCTCTACTAGGTAAAGGTAATATACCTGTTACTTATAAAGGTAAAGAGCTACTTATTAAAGACGTATATTATGTTCCTAGTCTTAAGAATACTCTTATTTTAGCTTACTCTTTAGCTAATAACGGTTGGGATATTAAGCTTAATAAAGACTTTACTTATATTAGTAATAATAAAGCTAATATTAAGATTAAAGCTCTTTGGCTAGATAATGTCTACTGTCTATCTAACCTAGCTATAGATTATAATAAGCTTAAAAAGGTAGTTTATAAAGCTAATAGCTCTAACTACTCTAAGACTAGAAGTAAGAAAGTAGACTCTAATAAAGAGTCTAAAAATAAACTAAAATATAAAGAAGACTTTAAGTCTACTCTCTTAGAGACTACTAATAAAGAGCTTTCTAAAAAGCCTTTAAAATCTAAAACTTCTACTCTTTTAGTCTCTAAAATAGAGAGTGAAAACCTTATAAAGGAAGATAATAAGGCTACTATTATTAAGAAGCCTTTTATAGGTTTTATTTTAGAACCTAAAACTTATAAAGAAGCTATTAGTTCTAATAATCCTTATAAGAACTATATGATTAAGTCTATAGAAGAAGAAATAAATAACTCTTTTATTACTAAAGACTCTTCTTCTTCTTTATATTCTTCTACTATACCTACTATATCTAGGTTAGTTTATAAGAATAAAGACTTTAAAGAAGACT
>LLCB01000314.1:0-67862 GCA_001414345.1 Hymenoscyphus infarciens | reverse complement strand
CCCCTACCCCCTACCCCCCTTGAGCCAGCCAGCCCAAAGATACTTTACAGATCAAACCTGAAACACATCAGAGCGCTACACGCAGTGCTCCGCAAGCTCCGCCTCGAGAATAATAGCCGCCACACTCTGCAATGCAATGCAAGCAAGGTCCCTCCTAGTATCAGAAATAGACAAGCCTAATCCACTCAAGCATCACCACGGCTAAGATGAGATCGCCCCGGCGCATCGATCTCAAGTCAAAATCTACATGTGAGGTTGCTTTTGCTGCCGTTGTCCGCACAATCCCATTGTAATCTGAATCATCATTCCGATCTGCTTTACTTCTTCATTTGTTTGGTTGAAAGGTTTGCGTTGGTCTGCATGTGAGAGAAAGGGGTTGATGAATGAGCTCCTATCTTCGGCTACGAGGGTTCCCTGGGTTGAGATACAGGTACTCGAACATCACTGGACGACAATGTTCATGCGATGTGTTGAGATCGTGAACAGGTGGCATCTGTTACTCTAAGGGTAGGGACAGTGCCGGGAAGAAATATGCTTAAAACCCCGGGATATCAAAATAAATACAACAATGGGAAGTGGCTCGCGATGGACGTGTCGTTGTGCCAACTTTCTAAGACAATCGAACTTCATTGTTCCAAACACCTTGGTAACTTTTCCAACTTCTTTCAAGTATTTAGGTCAATTACCTTGAATTCCCCCACAGGGTCCAAACAGCGAGATAGGTATGCAGGTACGAACTTGAAGTATTTACCAATTTCCTCTTTAAAGAAAATTCGCGGTCACTCATCATGCTCCAAATCGTCAAAAAGAAGTCATCTCTTTTACTAAAAAAAAAATCTACCTGGATCTTACCAAGTCATCATAATGAGATTCCTCATCCCCTATTTTACATGCTTACACGCATCCATCGTACCTAGCTCTGAACTTTTTGTTGTTCCTCCCGGCGAAATTCTGCTACGCCGACCAATGGTATAGTATCCATAACGCCGCCCAATGATGCTCAGCTCACAAGCACAATAGAAATACATGATACATTTTAGTTCTACGCAGCGGCAGCTGCCACGACGTCTGACTTCTTCTCCTCTTCACCCTCGGGACCTTTTAAGCGTTCCGCGAATCCAGGACGCCATTTGGTGAGGTATTTCGCTGCTATTGGTTTTGCGTCCTCATCTGAAGATCATTAGTCTTTTGCGATAAGTAGAAGGGGGAAGGAGAACTGACAGGTATTCCAAATGTCCTCCACAGCATCCAAAGCAATCTCACGAACCGGCGGCCTCATCATAACCAAATAAAGCAGACTCGTCAAGGCCAAGCTCACCATAGCAGGATCACGACAAATAGCCTTAACTCTCGCAAGAACCTCGAGACTCAGACCCGGAATCTCACTAAGAAATCTGGTCAACACTTTGTCCCTCGCATCCAAATAAGGCAAAATCCCGTCAAGAACTTTGAGGACCCATTTCTCATAATGCAAGACCGTCTGCTCGCCAAGTTTCATTTGGACCTTGTCGTTATACCACTCCTCACAAAGCCAAGCTACTGCTATGTCGATTCTCTTTCGGAAATCCTCCAAGACGTACATGTAAAGCGATTCGCGGATTTTGTTGCTGAGTGAGAAGGCTGTGGCATCAGACTCGGGTTTGATAGAATCGGATACTTCGAGACCTGCGACAGAACGTGTGGCCAGTCGTGTGATGATTGTGATCCAGTCATCGCGATCACAGGCACTAGCAGCAAGTCGATTTAGACCAGCCTTTGATTTCTTTCCAGGTTCTTCCAATGTTTGCATAACACCGAAAACGCGTGATACCGTTCCTTGGCCGATTTGAGCAACTTCGTCTGATGTCATGGTTGGCGGTGGTGGGAGGATATAGCTTCCAGGGGCCATATCAGGTGCTTTCACTATCATCTCAACCCCAGGAGGCGCACTATCGAGTTTGTTAAGGATTTGTTCTGTGTCTTCCGCCGAATAGAAATCCGGTTCGTAGTCATCATCGTCGTCTTCTGCTTCGATTCCTAATGGTGCGCTGTCCGGATTTATTTGCTCCAATTGAGTAGCTCTCATGGAATCATATCTCATCCGTACTCCGGCAACGGCCTGGTTGAGTGTATCGGCATTGAGTTTTTGTAAGATAGTGATTCCAATTTTGACGACCAACTCTTCTGAAAGTTGAGAAACATCGAAAGTTTTGAGGCCCTCATCAGTAGTCACTGTGAAAAGCTCG
The DNA here is from genome assembly GCA_001414345.1 of Hymenoscyphus infarciens. NCBI lineage: Eukaryota > Fungi > Ascomycota > Leotiomycetes > Helotiales > Helotiaceae > Hymenoscyphus > Hymenoscyphus infarciens. Next base: position 65,637 of record LLCB01000314.1, on the reverse strand, counting down.
GCTATGCTGTGTGGACCTGGTGTCAAAGGCGGTACGTGGAATTTCGGTGGAGGGGCCGGAACTTGAGCAGCTAGCTTCTGTCTCTTGGTGGCATCTAACCCATCTGTAGGCTCAGGAGGACCCCGTTTGCGACTTGCTTCGTCAAAAATCTCATTCCGGGATCGCATCATTCTCTCGACGTATTGTTGTATGCGTGGAGCGAGTGGGTTTTGCGGATCACTGACTGAATTAGTACAACACATTCATTGTTCTTGGAGTTTTGAATTGGGCCCACCGTTTGTTGACGTGCATAAGCAACAGTCTAGTGGTCTTTTCCATTGATTTTACCATAACACGGAGTTTGGGGGTCATCGGTGAGTTGGCTTGTTTAAGAGGATTAAAGTTCAGTATCACATTAAGGATCTTATTAGCACATTGAGGGCGAGCTCGAATCAGAATAGAAAGAGTGTTCAAAGTCGCGTCAACCAAAACGGCATCACTGTTGGTTTGGTGTTAGCTGGTGTAGTTTGAAAGAAAAAGTGACTTTACCTGGTGGGCTGTCGGAAAACGTCCAACATTCGATCCAGCAAACCATGAGCCTCTGCTTCGAGGTTTCGAAGAGCGAGAACCGTATGGGTTGGTGGGATCATGCCGAGAGAAACTTCCATAGGGTCACCGCGCTGCAAAAATCCAAATCAGTCTCACGCATTTCACAAGACAAAGGATCCTTCATACCCGTGGATCAGCCTCTGGGCCTACGGTTTGGGCCATTACAACTCGTTGGGCAAATTTGATGCAGCACATCCGGACACCCGTAGGCGATGTCTCCCATATCTGTAGTATTCTTGCCTTGATCGCTTGCATTCGTTCCCATGTTGGCCCGTCATACGAGTTATTGATACTGTTCCACTCAAGTTAGATCATGAACAAAGAAGGCGACTTTCATTCAGGAAGTAGTAGTATGAAAATGCAAAAGCCAGAAGGGTTAGGGCAATATAGAAAGAAATACATGCTTTCTTTTCAGGTGATACGAAATTCAGGATTAGTCAATAGGCCATGGGGGTTCAACGTACATCCATCTGACAACAAGGGGGTATATGCTTGCGGCAGTCTGTACAACACTTTTCACCACTGCGCTATCTTCGTTGGGATTCTCAATCATAGCCTTGAGAACCTCTAGCACAGTCAAGCATAGTGTCTCCTTCTGCTGTGCTGGAACCGCAGGGCTGGCAAAGGTCTCTGCAAGAAAATCTGCCCCCCATCGTCGCAATTCAACCTTTGCAGATTCCGATCTCAATGGTTCATCTCTCCCACCAGGATTTATAATAGGGAGAATTCCTTGCAGAATTTGTTGATAGAAGGCGGGGTCTCTCAAAACAACCTTTCGTGCGTCCTCCAAAAGTCCGATCTGCGCCTCGACGGAGAGAGCAGGAGCTGCCATGGCGAACTTGGTATTGTGTAGGTACTGCGGGTAGTGTAGCTGGGAATGAAGATCTATGAAGAATTGATACAGGCGCAAGCATGAACGGGTTGCCGATGATTCGGAAGTAAAGACCAAAGCTGGCCACGCATTCTGGATGCGCGATGGCAGATATGGTGAAGTGTTGAAGGGAGACGCGCTTGATACCTGGAGCTCTCAATTCGGTACTACCTAGGTTCACGAGTAGACCGACGCTACGGATTTAGCGCGAGGCTTAGGGCCAACAGTGCGTGCACTTGCTCCGTGCGCACCCTTCACCAAAAGTCACCCTCTTTACAGCCTTATAACTTAGTTAATATATATATCCTATATATATATATAAAGGCTGTGTGCGTTGAATTTAATAAGAAGAACATAATCCTAACTAACCTCTTAGTTGTAACTAGTAAGGTACGTATAGATATTTAAAGACTAATATTTTACTCTTTAAGAGATATATATAACATATACTCTAAGTGACTCTAATATAAAAAAAAGTTAAGGAAGCTAGAGTATCTTGTTGTTTGATGCTATATTCTTAGTTTTATGTAAATTCATTAAAGGGTTACTCTATAATTAGTAGGAGAAGTTGATGTGTGTTTTCTGCTGTTTCTGCATGGAGTAAGTGTACCTCCTGTTGGGGCCTGAGAGCCTGCCCACAATAAGGCACCTACCTACAGTATCAGCCCAGATCCAAGTAGGGAGCTTTCCACCAAACACAACCAGAGCAGTCAAAATGGCAATGTAAGTTCTAGAAACCGGTCACATCGAATTATATTAAGCAGCTTCTAACCTGTGTCGCAGTGTACCAAAATCGTCGTATTACGACACCCATTACAAACAATCCGCCTCCCTCATTCGTGCCCGAAGACCCTACCTCATCAGGAACTCTCTCACTGGGTTAGGATTGTTTGGATTCTGCATGGGAGTTTGTAAGTAAAGCGAGAAGCACATTAAGTTACTAGTGGCTGATGTATCGGCAGACGCCTTTACCATCCGCGCAGTGTCCCAAGACGAATTCGAAGATGTACAAGTCCCTCCAGCGCCCCAAGCCGGCCCAAGTACAATCATGAGTGGACCAGTTGTAAAATAAATGGAATGGAGGTAGCAATAAGGACCTTTCAGGTTTCAGGGAGAGGACACTTCACACAAGACGTTGCAGCGGTACAATATTGAGGCATTACAGGAGTTTCGGAACCTTCATTGGAGGAGTGCAATTGTATGGACAAAATATTAAAAGAAACAAAACCACCCATCCAAGTTCAACAGGAAATTGCATACAATTCTTGATAAACGAAACATTGACTAATAAGAGTTATGCTCTACATCGATTCAAATCCGTAAATTGTATATCTACATTATGAGTACACGCTCAACCGCGATGCCATCGCTTCCCATAATAATTGGACCATTTCGCCATTGAGTTGTGTCTTTCTATACTGTCCCGTAATTCGCCAGTCCTATACTCCAACATGCCTCCATGAACTAGAACAAAACGCCTTCACCATATGTCCATCGTGATATTCGTATAAAATTAAAACCGCCCCATTATGGCCGCCTGCTCCCGCCTGATTTCCGGGGGAAAGTCACGGGGTATCTCTGATAGCCCATTTGTTGGGGAATGTTGTACGCCGTTGCTCTTTTGCACATCCTGTTGGACCTTGTTGGCTATTGATTGCGGGGGTCGATTTAGTTGCGGTGATGCTTGTCGACTTCCTAACGGTGATGGGACCATGGTGTGAGAATGGTTAGAGTTAAAGGGATTGTGAGGTGATATTCGGCCAGACATGCCCAAACCCTTCGAATGCTGGAGTAACGATGAATTTGAGCTTGAAAAGGTGCCGGAAATTGGAACTCCTGTCCCTTGCTGATGCGAGTGCCTTCTTGGGGCACTTTGAGGTTGAGAAGAAAAGGGACTTGTTGTGCGGGGCACCTGCTGGGCTGAAGCTTGTCTCTGGAGAAGATGTGCGTGTGAAGGGTGTTGCGGGTTCGCCCAAGGTGTCTGTTCAATGAATTGCTCTTCAGCAGGCTTAAATCGTGAAGTTGACCCTGCTGTACGAAGAGCAGCCAACTCTTGGAGGGGGATTCCACCTTGATGGGCTTGTTGGGCGTGTCTCGTGCGCTATATTCAAATCAGTTAAAACACTCCCAGTGCAACAAAGGAGTATGAGCTTACCCCCATTTTCTCAAGGTCCTCCTCCAGTTCAGTCATCGTTGCTGGTGCCATTGTTGGAGCTGCAGGAAATCCAACGTATTTGGCAATACCAGATAGGATAGATACCTCGTTACTATATGCCACCTGGTTCATGACCTGCTGCGACCTGCGTGTAGGGAACTTCAAGGTGTAATCGGGAACGCTTCCCGCGTAACTCCTTCTGTCATGCTGGATCTCATACCATTGCTTCCCGAGTAGTTCCAGCTTCTTTTCTCGGGTTTCTCGAACCTCTTGTTGGTACTGCGAGAGGATCTGGCTCCTTCTTGAGACCGCAGATCTCTTCAGCGACTCCATTTGGTATCCTCGCAAAGTATCTGCGATTCGAATTCTCTCGTCTCTTCGTGCATCGACACAGCGCATCATTGCTAGGTACTCTGGATGTGTTGGATTGGCTTGACGTAGCATCGTCTCTTCTCGATTTAACTGCTCGAGTCGTTCTTCATGCAGTCTAGCATGGAAGTTAGCAATTGGAGCTTGTTATATACTGAGAAACCTTACCTGTCCCTGAAAGTGGAGAATTGACGCTCTATTGAGGTCAACTGGTCAAGTGCGATCCGTTTTTTCTCGACTGCCTTCGTTAGTTACGCTTTATTGTCAGAACAGCAGAACTTACGCTCTTCCTCATTCTTCTGAGCTGCCTCGGCTTCATCGTCCCCCTCGTTTTCCGCATTATCCTCCTCAGCCTGTCGGGCGTCGTCGCCATTTATAGCTGCGTCTGGGTCCGGGGGATTTTCCGAATCCTCGACATGATTGCTTCCACCGTTCTCCACGCCCTTCTTCTTTTTCCGGCCCCTTTTCTTTGGGGAAATCGGTATATCGACTGTCTCAACCACTTCTTCGTCTATTATTACGTGTTGCTCGGTCTCTTCAACCACCTCGTCTTCGTGAGTTACCCCGCCTTCCTCCCCAGATATGTTGCCGCTTATAGGATGTAATGCGTCCAGGTCTTCTTCTTGCGGGGCGTCTTCTTCAATCGCATAATCGTCCCCGGGTGTCATGACAGAACCAGTACGCTTGCGCACGGGTTCCCCAAGTTCTTCCTCGGGTGCCATTATAGAACGTTTCCGTTTCCGAGTGTCAGATTCCACCGCAGACAGTAAATTCTTGTTCTCGACTGAGGAATCTTCTAAGGAAGTTGGCCCAGTTGTGTGTTCGGGCTCTATGTCTTCGTGCGCAGAGCTTTTGGGCGATTCGTCCATGGAGACATCGGCGTCCGATAATGGTTCATCGTCGTCATCGTCGTCGTCTGCCGTGAAGTGCTTGTGTAGTTTGCTCGGGGTTCTTTCGTAGCTGTGATCGTCATTGCGGGCGCCCAGGACGACGTCTTTCTGCGCCCGGAACTTGTTAGGAGATTCCTCAATACGCTCTGTTTCTGCTTCCGAGTCATTCTCCTCGTCGGACATATTGCTCAGCTCATCTGAGCCCTCGCCGTCGTCGTCCTGATCAGCATCTTTATCCTCAATCTCGCTCAAGCTGCTAGATCCGTCTTCGTCGACGACACTCAGCTCGTCGTCCAGCGAAGCTGCTGCGTGGGCAGCTTGCAGTAAAGCGTCAGCGCCTTGATCCATAGTGACACTCATTATGCGCTTGATGATATTCCGACCCAATCTTGCCTGTTTCCACGGTGGTGTTTACATAACCTCGTGTGGATTTGTGTGCTGGATTTGGTGTGGCAGGACGGTCTGCGCGAAGATCTCGAGGGGGAGGAGGAACAGACGTTGGCAGAGTGAGTGTTGTTGTCCTGCGATATTTGGAACATGTATGACTTGATGCGATTATATGGCGAGTGGAGAGGGGCAGTAAATCGTCCAAATGCCGTGTGTTGTTGTGCCTGAATGGGGTGAGAAATGGACCTTGTGAGCGAGCTCGATACGTTTTGGAAAGCATGGGGAATCAGTCGGGGTTTCTGCGGGAGGCGCCAATCTAAGGCACAACCCCCCGAACCCTTAAAATAAACCCTACCTAGTATTTGAAGCAACTGTTTGATGCCAAAAGTTAAAGACTTCATATAGGACTATAGAAAACATCTCGATTTTAACCCAAACTTTTAGAACTATTTTACAGCTTTCTTTAAGCCCTTCATAGTGAGTTTGGCAGTTTAGCAAGGTTCTTAGGTCCGTGCCTCCTATCGGCATCATTTTTCCAGAAAAAAACACACAAGAAGCCTCTCTAACCAAACACCTCCAGTACACAACACCAACAAAATGGGCAAACGAAGTCGCAAAAGTATCGAAATCGCGGAGGAGACAGTTGGCGTCAATGCCAATGGTGCAGGCAAAAAGGCGATTGTGGTAGATAAGAAGGCTATCGACCCCTCTTTAGACCTACTGTTTGCTTCTAGTGTAAGAGAAAATGCGACAATTCTTGAAGGACTATGTAGCTAATCGTCTTAATTGTTTAGGCTGGCCCAGTAAAAGCGCCCCCAAAATCTCGTTACCAAGAACCTCCCCTTCCTCGAAAGCAAACAGCCCCCGCGAGCGACGATGAATCTGAGGAGGAAGCCAGCGGTGATGACGCCGAGTTGAGCAGCGTTGATGGGGATTTGGAAGACGCAGAACTCTCTACCCTTTCGGACGAGGAAGCAGAGTCTTCAGATGAGGCAGACGATCTGGAGAAAATCATAGAAGCCGCGACTCAGAAGCCAGCAAAGAAGCGGAAAAGAGCGCGCGAGGAAGAGGACTTGGAGGGCAAATATATGCTCAAATTGGCTAGAGAAGAGGAGAAGGAGGAAGTGGAGCGACAGGCCGAGAGAAGGCTAAAACGTCAAAGATTGGCAGCAAAGGAGGATCCAGAAGCTTCAGAGGCTGAAGATGACGATGAAGAAATGGAGGATGCTTCAGACGACGCAAGTGAAAACGAGGACGATTCCGAAGCCGAGGAGGAAGAAGGGGATAGTTCGGATGAGGAAGACGCTCCTTCAGGAAGATTACCACCTTCAGATGTTCCTGTTCACGAATCATTGGCACCCAACAACGAGGCAGTCGAGCTTGAAAAGGCATCACGAACAGTATTTTTGGCCAACGTCTCAACAGAGGCGATCTCCTCAAAATCCGCAAAGAAGACGCTGCTCGCACATATGGGCTCTTTTATCGAGTCTCTCCCCGATCCACCAGAAGGCAAACCTGCTCACAAAGTCGAATCGCTCCGCTTCCGTTCTACCGCATACGCCGGAGGTGCTTTACCCAAAAAGGCAGCATATGTCAAGAAAGATCTCATGGTGGCTACAACAAAAAGCACAAATGCTTATGTCGTTTACTCGACAGCATTCGCTGCAAGAGAGGCCGTCAAACGACTTAATAGTAGCATGGTCCTAGACAGACATCTTCGTGTGGATGGAGTAGCTCATCCTTCAAAAACAGATCATCGTCGATGTGTATTTGTTGGTAACCTCGGTTTTGTGGATGATGAAAGTCTTGTCGACCAGGGTGGTGAGAACGAACGAAAGCGATCCAAAATTCCATCCGATGTAGAGGAGGGATTGTGGCGTCAATTCGGTAAGGCTGGAACTGTGGAGAGTGTACGAGTTGTGCGGGATGAGAAAACTCGTGTCGGAAAGGGATTTGCTTATGTTCAATTCGTGGTAAGTCCTTGTTCTCCATTCATCGTACTTATCCAAAGCTAATTGTAAATTTTAGGATCCAAATGCAGTAGAAGCTGCGCTTCTCTTCCACGAGAAAAAGTACCCACCAATGCTCCCTCGTGTTCTAAGAGTGGTTCGCGCAAAAGCAGTCCGCAAAACCGCCATCGCCTCTCGCGCCAAAATCGCAGCTCCCCAATCCAGGGGCCAAATCTACAACCCCAAGACACCAACCGAAGAATCAACTCTCAAAGGTCGTGCTAGCAAATTGTTAGGTAGAGCAGGAGCTGCGCAGTTCAAGAAAGGGCCGGGAAAGGTCACAGGTGCGAATGAGACCGCCGTAGGCAAGCGAGGTGACGGTGTCAAGTCAATCGAGGGAATTACGAAGACTCCGGAGAGTATTGTGTTTGAGGGATACAGAGCCAGTGCGAAGAATGGAAAACCAAAGGATTTGAAGGTGGGTGGTAAAGGAGGCAAAAAGGGAAAGCCAACGAATCGGGGGGCTAAGAGAGGTGCTGCTTGGAAGAAAGGAGGTGGCAAGAAAGCAGGTGCATGAAAAAGGTCTATAGGCTTGTAAAAAGATACCCCCAGGACTAGATTGGGATGCAAAAGTTGATGGTGTATATTGAGCCTTCAGTATGAGCACTAAATAACATGTTGTCTATTGTATCTCCTTTTCAGGATGTGTGATAAAACGGCTCACCAGGACCGCCTATCGCAATTCATTCTCGAAAACGTATATATGGGGAGGCGAGGAGCGGGGGTTTATACTCAGGATGCGGGAGGGCCTTCTCGTTGACTCGTCTTGGCATGACGAGGACGGGTTGAGGTGAGGAAGGAGCGACCTCGTCACTTGTCGTGGTTGGGTCAAGTCCTTGAAATTGGGGAAGGAGTACTTGGTGTCTCAAGACCTACCTAGGTCGAGTTCTCTACCTCGCTTCGTTACTTCACTGCTCCAGTTGAATGACCAACTCAAGATTTCAATTGCTACAAACATAACCCTTAGATAAATAAAAAGAAGAAACTGGACAAAAGCAAAAGCAAAATTCAAAAACCAAACAACAATTTCATCCCCTTCACCGCATTTTCAAGCACAACCTCCCCACCCTCAACCCCCGGAAACCACCAAAAATAATGCGGAAACCCCTCATAATTATCCCTTTGAACCTTAACATGTCTCTCCCCAAGCATCCTCTCCAACACCAACCCATCATCCCTAAGCGGATCCTTCCCACATGTAGCAATATACACCGGTGGAAACTCAGCTAAATTCTTAGACAAAGTAACGAAACACCTCTCATCATCTGGTTTGCTATCCGCGTATTCGAAAAACGTGTGCATGACTTGGGCATCGATGATTGGTGTACCGGCCCCGTTTTCGGAATAGGAGGTGTAGAGGGGCTTGAGATCCGCCGGGGGGTTGGAAGGGTGGGTTGTTACGGGGACGAGGGCAACGACGCCACAGATGTGATTACGGAGTTGGGATTTTATGAGTTGGTCTGCCACCGTTAGGGCGAGTCCTCCACCAGCTGAAGCTCCGACGGTGAAGACTTTTTCCATGTCGCCTCCTAATTGCTCTGCGTTGTTATGGACCTGGGAGTTAAGGTTAATATCTGGACTAGATTTTGAGATGGAGACGAACCCAGTGGAATGCTGCGAGTCCGTCGTGGAGTTGGGTTGGCATTTGGTGGGCTGGGGATAAGCGGTAGTCGACTGAGATGATAATGCATGGTGTACGCTTGGAAATATAACGGCACCAAGCATCCTCAGCTAAGTAATTGTTATTCTTCGTTCTATTCTGTGTGAGGGTTGAAGGGATGGAAAAAGAAGAAAAATGGGAGGCCAAGCGACAATCTTTACAGCTTGCATGGAACTTTGCCATGGAAAAGGGATCCTTCCAAGAACGTCGGGAGAAAACATGTGAAATCTTCAAGTAACTGTCAAGATATCCTCAATTTTGAAACGACGAGTAGGAAGTAAAAGCAACGAACATTTCCCTTGGTGTTTTAGAATATTAAATGAAGGGTGAAGGAGAAGCAGGATATGCAGTCTTCGGTTCTTCTAACCTTTTCGTAGAGTAGAAATTCACAGTTATAAACACCTTAAGGGATACGTACAGAATCTCAACCGAAACTCTTGCTTGCAAACAAGGGGGAACACGTAAGTTAATACGCATAAGTACGCATTACTCTGCGAACACCTACTTTCACTTCGAGGATACTTGAAAGTATTGTTCGAGAAGCTCTAGAAGAATTAGAAACTTAGTTCCTTGGTTCTCCTAAAAGTTCTCGTACAATATCCGTAAATATCTCAAGTAATGAAAAATCAGGTGCCCGCAGATTAATGCTCACTTCTCTTAAAAAGGCACATTCTTCACCACAGATAACGAACTTACAGTCAAGATCTCCAACCATCCATCCTCCCCCATGATAATAAACTCCAATTGGTAATTTCTCCCCAGCATCTTGAGGTGTGTAAATGCGAACGGGGACGTCATTGGCAGTGGTGTCCCTAGTGATGATAGAGGGATCGGGTGGTGGTAACCCAGTTTCCACCACGGAAGTTACGGCTTTGAATTGCTGTTTGATTTCTTCGGGAGAGCCAGAGAAAAGAAGACGTGATCCGAATTGTTCCTCGAACTGTGGTTCAAGGTTTAGTATGTTGTGAAGTAGTGGGTGGAGATGGTTTTACATTAAGCCATCTTTTGTCGTAACCTTCTGTTAGGTTGGCCATTTTTACTAAGTCGAAGTAGGATTGTTCCGGATTCGTTTCTGGGCTTGTGGGAGGTAGTGTTGGGCAGCAAGTTCTCTATCGGAAAGAACACTAAGAGAAGGAGACGACAAGCTGTATATAACTATGAAAATTAGAGTGTCTATATTTTGATGCAAAGAAGGGATCACGTACTACTTGGGCCAACAAACAGTTCCGGTTCACTTGTGTTCCGTGGAACTGTATATCTTCGTGCTTGTGGTTCAATGATGGTTATAGGGTAGCCATTGGCAAGTAGCTGTGTAATTGAATAGGAGTAATTTGTAGGCTTATTGTATGAGAAGTATTAAATCCACTTTCTCAGAGGAGTTTGAGCTTTGTGCGGGGTAACTGTCGCACATCTTCGTGAGTGGAAGGGCTCATAGCCGATGGCAAACCTAAAGCATCAGCCCGAGCACCACAGAACATAACTCCTGTTCTCCGTAGGAAGCATGCCTGTTTCGGGTATAACAAGACTTTTGGTTGGTTGAGAATTCATGGCCTCGTTACTTCCACAACAGCTCGCCGAACTCCGTCGCTCTCTTCCCTGATCTGGTTGACCGTACCACCTTTGCCTCGAACAAGATCACAAAAGTCCTCCATTGAACCTCCAACGCCAAAATACACTTTTTTGGCTGCAATAAATGCTGTCCTTTCTTCCAAACCTGGGAGATCGAGAAGACTCATAAGAGTCTCTCCGAACGATAACAGAGCAGCAGGGGAGTATATGGTTTCGGCACCAAGAATTGTGAGTCTGGAAACCCGCGGTAAGGTGCTTTGGTCGACCAAGACCACAAATTCCGGACTCCAGGCACCGGAGAAAAAGGATAACGATACGCCATAGGTTCCCAGCGATGCAAGGAATTGGTCCACGACTTCGGGCTCAATCTCGAGCTCGCCCTCGGTTTCCCAGGCTTCAGCTCTTGTCACCTGTGCCCAGGACAACAGTAGGTTTGGCAATGTAACCAGCTGAAGTACAGTAGGATTGTAATCGGCAAGCCCCAGTTCAAGTCTTCCTGCAGAAGAGGGTTGGGAATTCTGGAGCAGCCACTGAAAGACAGCAAGAGACGGAAGTGCAGTACCACAACCGAGCTAAAGATATTATCAGTGTTCAAGAAGGTTCCAAAGAGTTGGGTCCTGCGTACCTCAAGAAACATCCCCGGAAGAGAGAGAATTTGGTCTTTCTTCTTGTACATCTCCTTTACCACATCCACGGAACTCTCCCAGCTCTTGAACCCCCCTTCGTAAACACCAGTCCTCACATCGTCCTTTCCGAGGTTCCCCAGACTCTCGTCGTCGTCCTCGGCCATCAGTTGCACCCGCACATCCCAGAGCTCTCTCCTTGGGAGTGAGATTTCCCGACCATCATCCAATTTGATTTTGAGTGTTCCATATGAGATTTTTGAAGGAAGTGCTTTCAACATGGTCACTAGATCATGTCTTTGAGGCTGCAGTAATGGTTGACCCGCTACTGGAAATGCGGAATTGGAAACTCGTCGAAGAGATCCCGTTTCAGCGGCATGATTTGATGAAGGGAAGAGCGGTTCTGGCGCTAGCCCAGACTTATCTTCCTCAATGTCATCGCCGGAGAAAGAAAAGCTGAAGGCAGACATTTTGTTATCCTGCTTTGAAGTTGTGTAAATCGGTTGGAGTTTGATTTTGGCTGCAATGATTTTACGGCACGTGGGGGTTTTCTTGGCAGAATCTCGGATAAGAGGTGAAACCGCGCAAGCAACGACCGTCGATGAGCATAAAATACACGACGCACTCACCAAACAATCAGCGATCGCTTTAAATCTCGTAAAATCCATTGCGCTTATAAATCAAATACATAAATAGCAAAAAATGGCTACAGTCGGTTTGGGCAACGGTCAATCGCCTTGGCTAGAGAGAGAAGTCGATCTTCGGTTCATGATGGGATTTTGCAATAGATATGAGAAGTCTCGTGGAAATGGTGCGGATGTCTTTCATTTACTTCTAAAAATGGTGACTGCTGAACCAAGATGCAGCGAATTGCTGTATGCGGGTTCTCGGTCTTGCTCATGACCCTCTGTCCTGGTTGTGAGTAACTCGAGAGCCGCCATCCCAAATACATAAAAACTCCCAATCCCTACAATCAAATTAGCGAGGATTTTATTTCCTAATAGCAGAATTTCCACACGGATAACACAAGGGACTCTCACAGCTATTTACTCCTTCGAGCTTGACTTGTTCGCTTATACTAGAGTATCGGCTCAATCATCAACCTCACCTTCGCTTTTTCAAAACACGGTATCTGCGGGTGGGTCTTCTTGCGATTTCCTTCAAGATCTCAGGCTCTTGAGGTGATTCGTGGACCCACTATCCAACTCCCATTCGACGGGAGGCAAAACTACAAAAGACTATGTCTCTCTCGGTTTCTATATCTCCACTCCTCCATCTTTTCGACTCTTCTTTTTAATCAACACTCTGAAATTTCAACTTCAATATTGTTGACGAAGGCCTTCACTTCTGTGCTCCCAAGTAGCGTCTCTTTTGCTGCACTTGACTTGCTAGGTCTGCCATCGACTTTGGTCTTCTCAATTCAACTTCAATTGATCAACGCTCTGCCGTCTAACCTCAAACCCTTTCAACTTGGCCTCACCTTTGCAAAAGACTTTCCTCTTCAGTACTAGCGCCCGGAGGAGCCGCACTTGCCCTCACATACAACGTCCTACCTACCTTCTTCAACCTTCTTCCACCATCAACCTACATCTGCTCTCAATCTCCATCCACTCTCAACCTTACTCCACTATTAACATAATTCAATCTTCAATCCTATTCAGCCTGTGCTATTGTATCTTTGAGGAGTCTCGCAAATCCCCTCATGCATCCAGCAAATCGTAATTGAACTGCTTTCAATCCAGCTTCAGCTTTGGTATCCAACAAGTATATCCCACCTCTCCCATCCCCAAGATCAATACGGTTCTCGTGTTCTGCTAACACTCTTAGTTTGCAAGCATGGCTGGTGCCATGGAAACTCTTATTACGGCTTACGAGTCAACCGCGAAGTCCGAACCCGACCAAGACGATGATATCTTGAACGTGTTGGGTATTCCCAAAGCAACGCGTCCCCCAAAAATCAAGGGCGAGCCTTCTCCAGATCCGGTACAGTCTCATTTGTCTCTCTTTTTAAGGCTCTGCTAACGCTTGAGACAGGAGGATTTCGAGGATGCGACGATCACTGTTAAAAAGAAGACTGCCAAATATGCGCGATCTTTCCTCGACAACTTCATGAAGGCTGTGGAAAACAAGGCAGCAACGTTCCCGGAGTGTGGTACTTTTGAGAGTGAAGCAGGTGAGTCCATTGCTATTGAAACATTCTGATGCAGCAATGACTGATAAAACCTAGAGGAAATCTGCAACCTTGCCGATATGCCGCGGGTTTTAGTCGGTGTGCTTGGTGCAACGGGATCAGGCAAATCCTCACTCATCAATGCTCTGTTGGATGAAAAAACTCTTCTCCCATGCAATTCCATGAGAGCTTCGACAAGTGGTGAGTTTTATTTTATATGTGGAGCTCCAGAAGCCCATGGCATTATTTTGCGTCGCCCCAAGCACAAAAACAAGCTGTATACCGTTCTGGGTAGGAATTCCGATCGCTGACGATGACAATATAGTTATAACCGAAGTCTCTTACAACAGATCGGAGGTCCCGGGGCATCAGTATCGAGCGGAGATTGAATTTGATACTGAAGCTGAATGGCTTGAACAATTGGGCCACCTGTCGGATGACATCAACAACCGTCTCGATGGCGAGCAACTAAACTCTCCAAAGTCCAACAGTGAGGCCGCGATTGCGCTCAGTAAGCTTAGAGCTGTCTATCCCGGAATCTCCCCCCAGGAGCTGGTAGCAATGAAGCCAAAGGATTTGCTTCAAGTAAAGGATATTTCTTCTACACTCGGCAGAACTAAACCGGTCCATCATTCAAAAGCCAAGGGGCTTCACGACATCATTAAGTCCTATGTCGACAGCAACAACAAGTCGGCCAATGGCTCCCTCTGGCCTCTGGTAAAGGTGGTTAGAATCTACACCAAAGCCTCCGTCCTGAAGAGTGGCTTAGTACTCGTTGATCTTCCCGGTGTGGGAGATTCGAACACTGCAAGAGCTTCCGTCGCCCTCCGCTACGTCAACAACCTCTCCCATATCTTCATTGTTGCGGATATTGTGCGCGCAGTCGATGAGCAGGTAGCAAAAGAGCTTCTCAGTCGATCATTCCGCAACCAACTCTATATGGACAACAAGTATTCGGCAATAACTTTTATAGTTACGAAAACCGACGTCATCAATACGGAAGAAGCAATTAATTCACTTTCTTTGGATGAATCTACCCTCAAAGCAGAACTCGAGCAGTCACTAGTTTTGGATAAGGCTTTGGAGAGGCTCAGAAAACAAAGAAAACGTAAGCGTGATGAGGCCGTTGACTTGAAATCAATCAATGAACAGGTCGAACAAATAAAAAAATCACAGGCCCAGTTGAACTTTCAGATGAAGATGAAGGCTATCGAAGCAAGGAACAAGTATACTTCGGAACGTCTTGAAGAAGATTTTAAGCAAGGGATCATGGAAACGGACGCAGAGATGGCGGACTTGGAGGATGAGGTGACCTCAAAGAAAGGGTACCAAGGTACGCAAGAACATGTTCGTTTTGCCATTGGCCGCTTTTTACTGACACGATTACAGAGTATCGGCCGGAAAAACTGAATGTGTTCTGTGTCAGCTCCAATGCGTTTCACAGATTGAAGGGCAAGTTGAATTTAGAATACGACAAGGTCGGATTTAATAGCCTCGAATCGACAATGATACCAGCTGTCCAGGGGTTTGCCATCTCTCTCACCTCCGATGAGAATGAAAAGCTAGTGGATAGTTTCATCACCAGATGGAACATTTTGAAGCCAAAGGTTCAGTTGTGGGTCGAGACGAGAGATGCTGATATCAAGCTGCCCCTCGATCAAACGAAAGAACTGAAAGTGGCACTGGAGAAGCATCTTAACGAGTTCAATGAGGCATGTACAAGCACCGTCAAGAAGTCCATCGCCGGTATGCGGAAGGGATTGACACAAAACATTACACAGAAAATCACCAAGATCAACTTGGAAAATTGGAAGGAGGAGACCATTTTCTCGGAAGAATACAGTACTGCCAGCTTGGCGGTAATGACTTTCAAAGCCACCTGTCGGAGAGGCGGCTTCTTCCAGCGAAGATATAAGAAGGACATCAATTGGAACGGTGCATTTTCAGATCTGCATGTTCGACCCATCGCCCGTCCCTGGCGAGAGATGTTTCAAAAAAAGATGGCAGAACGATACAAGAAATTGACGGTCGATATCACGACACACATGGAGAAGTTCAAGAAATCGTTCGAGGTCAGTATGCTCGAAATCTGCGGCAAGTCCTATTACCCAGCTGAAAAGCTCCTCGACCAAGTTGAGTTGTTGGTGCCATTGTTTGAAAATTCAGTGTACGAAGCACTTCGAAATTTCCGCAGAGAGGCTACTGCGACTCGACAGGCCGTCGAGCCTATGATGCGAGATTTGATGGGCGAGGTTTACCAAGATTGTCTTGACCATACTGGTAAGTTGTAAACTTGGGGTTCTCGGCCATTATGCGAGTCAATTGGGCTGATATAAAACTAGGGAAGGGTTGTGGTAAGCGAATGGTGAATGAACTTGATAAATTCGTCCAAAAGAATGCCCTCAATTTTGCGGAAAAGGTTAGAAGTGACCTCATCAAAAAACGCTTCCAGACCATGACGGAAGATCAGAAGGGAGCGCTCGGTGATACAGCGAAATCTGTCCAAACTAGCATTTCTACCGATTTCACACACATGATCAACAATGCCGCCTTGAAGCCTTCCAACGCCAAGGACGCCGAAAAGTTCAAGCTCAAGGAGAATGTCAACAACCTTCTCGAGCAATTGACTAACACGCTGAAGAGTGAGCTGACCATCTCGGGAGATGAACGCCAGCAGACTACAAGTGGTTTCGACAGAGAGGGTCTGAGAAGTGGTGTTGAAAATGACGACTCAGGAGACGAGGACTCAGAATCTGAGGTTAGTGCATTCGCAACTGGAATTCTCGATTCGGAGAGCGAGGATGACTCGGATGGCTCTTCAGACTCTGGTGACGAGAATTATAATGGCTCTGGCGACGATGGCGACTCTGATGACGATGGCGACTCTGATGACGATGGCGACTCTGATGACGATGGCAACTCTGATGACGATGAGTCTACCACACGAGACAGAAATAGTGAGATGCCAGGAGAAAGAGAAGTTTTCGCAATAAAGAAAGAGAATCTCGGTATCGAGGACGAGGATTGGGAGATGGTAGACTGCGACGAGGTCGATAATGCCATGGATATGGATTCTCTGATGGAAAAGCAGGCAGAAATTGCAACAGAAGCAATGGCCAAAGAGGAGTCCCTGAACAAACCAACACCCGCCGAGAAGGACAACGATGAGAAGCTTTTCGTTACTCCTTCTCCTATGCCCGAGGGCACTGCAGCATAACCTGGTCTCCCCATTGCTTTCAATTTTCGTTATGGACCTCTTTGGCCAAATGATTGATTGTTTCGACGAGCGCTCGCGGGACAGGGTTCGGACTTTTCTAATCCTCATATCCAACATTTCACAATCGATGAACGGGGTTAGAGATCCACAACCTGGGGTTCTGCGTGGATGGATTACATCAAAGGGGAAACATATTTATGGTAGCGGGTTTATTTATAAGCCTCTGAAATAGGAGGTCAGGAATCAATATGCATTTGCCTGAGCTCAACCTCCGCAATTTGCACTTTACACATGAGAAGACATGGACATGGGGATCCAAGGGGACCAATCAGCTTGCAGATAGTACATTCGACCCTCCGGAAAATATTGGTTTTTGGGTGGCTTCTACAGTATGTAGCTAATATCAATTGGGAATTTTTGATCAAAGCAGAGGTCGATGTGAGAAATGCTTGTGAGACTGTGACTGCCAGAGTGAAAATCTGGGAAAGGAAATCCAAGTTTTCCTTCTACCCCTCACCACTACCTTGCTAACCATTATTTGAGAGAAGATAGTGTAGAACAAGACATTTCACAACACAGTTTAGGAGAATGAGAGACGGTACAATTCCAATCACAAAGTCTTGATAAAATACACTGCTGAATAAGACTAGGAGGCTCTTTGAGCGAATATAACAAATGATGCACTTAAAAAAACCATTCCTTGGTCTTCTCGTTCCGCTCCTTTCCGAGTCTTGTAGATTTTTCCTCCTCATCGAAAAAATTTAGGAGAATCAAAAAATAAATAAATATATATTCCTATTCTCAAACTATCTTAGAAAATATTTTTTCGGCCCCCAAATGATGCTTGGCACACTCACTCGAGGCTCCCCCCCCCCCAACTTTGCTGTCTGGCTTACTCGTCATTCGTCGGCTTACTTGTTGGCTTACTTGTTGGCTTACCCGATGTTCTTCAGGTAAGCAAGCCAACCTTCATATTTGGGGGCCGAAAGAGCACCAAAATTGCAAGTAAGCTAAAAGTTATATCTAAACCATTCTGGTATAATAATGCCTAGAAGTCTTCATCTTTCGAGCCGGGAAACCTTGATCCCCAAATATTTCTTGGGTGATACGAAGAGAAAATGTTCAGAACGCTCCCACATACTTCCTCATCCCACCTTGCACACAAAACTCCAACACCACAACCTGAATGACTACCTGGACGAAAATCAAACCCCCTACCAAACAGTAATCTCAGATTCGAAAATATATACTCGAATTCAATTCCATCTACAGCTAAAAGCCTATCCTACCCTACCTAGGTATGCTATGCTATCCTAGACCCCAATGCCCCCAAAGAGACATTAAAACATACATCATAACTCATCCCGCGTCTTACTGCCAACCAGCAAAGCCCAAAGCCCCCAAAGTACCACCAAGTATATGCCATATAATTCATAAGCCCCCCAACGCCTAAATGTAATCCACTGTTGATTTTAAAATCCTCTCTCTAATCTTCAAGTCCGCATCCTAGAGCTCAATGCCTGTCCGGCGAATGTCCCCCATGCCTCGGCGCCCCAATATACACTTCCCCATCTCCAAAAGGCCCCCTGTGTTCCCTACTCCTCTGCTGTTCATACCCGTGATGCGGCGGTTCATGAGAATGCCCTCTATACCGTCCCGGCTTCTCCTTCCTCACAACCGGTCCCGATCCCTCCTGAGAAGTCCTCCCCGCAGCCATCAGTTGCCCAATCAACCCCCTCCCCGTAAACGCAGATTCCTCCTTCCCATTGGAAGGCGACGCATAATATTGTCGTGCAGGATCATCTTCATATTCCGTAGCTCGTCCCCTTCGCTCGGGTCCGGTGTAATTCGGATGTGTGATGGGCGCGTGGACTTTCGAGCTCGATCGTGATCTGCGTCCCGGCTCGGGGTTGGGAGCGCCCATCCCGAGAAGTCCTATCCCGGTGTGATGTTCATCGACGTAGCCATTTCGGGGTTCTTCGAATTCAGTGTAACTGGGAGGTGGATGGTTTGGAGGTGGTGGAGGCGGGCGGTGTGATCCAGCGATTTGACCCTGAGATGTTTCTTAGTGCGTGTTGGATAGGGAGCGAGAGGGGAGAACAAACATAACCACCGCCTGAGCTTTTATTATGGGCTTTCTTCTCGACCCGTTGGCCTACTTTATCAATGATGGCTTGAAACCCCATTCTTTGAAGCAAAACTTTGAGCAAAATAGGAAGTGTAAAAAAGGTTGAAAGTATGAGATAGAAATTTGCAAATGTTCAAATAAAGTTTGTGACATACAATACTCAAACTTTGAACGCCTTGGGAGATTGGCACAAATATATGAGTACAATTTGCAACCACTGTATACGCCACCGACCTCGTAGCGGCCATGGCACGCACTACGGTTATTCTAAGCCTTAAAATGCGGGTCGGTACACGCTCTTCGACACGCGTTTTTGCTCCCACTAGAAATGCAATGGATGATCCTGGTAAATCTACCGGAAGAAAATCCATGACGGTGATCGCTCTAAACACCGAAATTATTTTTCAAGTCCTCCCTTTTTTGATGTTCGAGGAGGACTTCGGTACCTAGAAGGTCGGTTCTCAGCCCATGTCTTAATTCTTGCGATAACTTGTTCCGGAAATCTGCGATGTGGTCAAGACTATATAACGGCATTGATTACTTGGTCGAAGCCTCTATTTTTGTAGTTGTCGCGCCAGCTTGCCGTTCCAGTCAGATTTCTCTGGTACCAACTCTATGTTGTGTATAGGGTATATAGAATTTTCGAACTTTTTTATTACCAAACTTTATGGTAGTGAACCTCAACAAGTATATCAGTGAGTAGGAGTTCGTGGCGGCGGTGCCCACGTATTGTGCCAACAAGTTTGGAAATAAATCACAAACCTATGTTTGGCGGACGCCATGAAAGCTCACTGCTTTAGGCGCTTGACTCAAAAGTCAATAGACAATCGAGGGCCGTCGTATGCAAGAAGATCGACGGAATGATCAATCCAGTGGGGCGTACGCATCAATGATTTGTGTCATCATCAACATTTCATCCAAAAATGTCTTGTCGAATGACAATGGTTCCCCGACGTCAACATCTGAGTGTATCGAAGCTCCCCACGTCTCCTCGTCCATGACTCCCTCATGGTTGGCAATTTTCAATGCCCATTCCATTTTTGGCCGCCATTCGTGAGGTAGGATGGTGAGGATTCCGTTCACTTCCCGCTTGGCTACACCATCTAACCACCATACATCGTCGACCGGCTTTGTCAAGGCAAAGAAACAGGCTGCTATGACAAGAGCACGTGGATCTTGCTCAGTTATCAATTCGATAAATCTGCGAGAAACGGTAGCAGCAAATGATAAAATCCTATGTCGTACAGGGTTTTGGTAACCCCAGTTTAGGAAAGCCACAGAATGTTCGTAAGCTTTCCTTGTCTCAAGGACAGATTCCACTGGTACTGATTCCAGTTGCTCATCTAGTCCATCCAAGAGCGGGGCGAAGAAAGATCGACTATCGGGGTTCATGTTCAGAGAAAGTGCCGGCTGGCTATTGATGATGGGAATAATTCGTTGGCTCAACCTCAACCACTGCCAGCTAGCTAGAACGACGGTTTTCACTCCTTGGAAAGAGTGAAACCAGGCAAGTGGTACAGTATAGCGATGGTCCATCCCCTCGTAATTTCTCAGCGCAGAAGCTTGGAAGGCGATTAGAGCTGCCGTAGAGAAGAGTGCCTCGGCGTTGACCTGGGAGGCACCACTCGTCAACAAGGCTGAATATTGTGCTAAGCTGGATGCCATGTAGCTATGTGAAGCTCGTATTAGGGCCTGGTCGTTTGGTTCCACGGAACGAAGATGCAATGCCGAAACGGCCAGAATAGCATCCATAAGATATCCGGCGCTATATGCGATTGACGGAACCTCCACCTGCCATGCTAACGTTGCATCCCCCGTGTCTGCAAAAGTATATGCGGTCCTTGCCGTGTAATGGTGCCTGTACACAATATTAGAATTGCGTATATAAGACGGAGACAAAGGGTGGGTAACTGACATGAGCTTGAGTTCCAGCAGCCTTGAGCTAGCGGGATTGGTATTGGTTCGTATCAGAGTGGTTGGTGTTTGGTACAGAGTCATGGGGGTTGATTGGGGGCTCGTGGATGAATTCGAGGGAGAGTTGCCGTTGATGGAGATGTTGGAGTTGGTCTTCTTGTGGCCGAGGAAGGCCTGGCAGCGCGAGGGAGGAGAAAGAGTATTTCCATTGGGCGAGTTCAGGTCAATGGGAAGACCTTCGAAGTCGCAGGAGACACCATGTTTGGAGCAATTGCCGCAGATAGGATGGACCTCGTCGCATTTGATCTTGCGTATTTTACATCTCTGCGGGTTGACATGTGTTAGAGGTGTCCGAGGTGGTGTTTGTGGGGGTAGAATACTGGTAGCTAAGGGAGGGATAAATATATACTTACTTGACAACCAGCTTTGGACTTTTTGTGACTTCGACGGGGTCTTGAGGCCGACATGATGTCGTTAGATAGGGAATGGAACGGGCGCCCATATAATTCTACAGACAGACATCATAGAGGAGGTGGAGGTGTAGAGTAATGTTGAAGAGCATCCCAGCAGTAAATAGGTCAGGTACTGAGGTACCTCCGTACATATATATCGTACCTAAGGTATTGCTGAAAGGGAACCTACCTAGGTAAAGGGCCGTATGGTAGCGCGATCCCTGTCGGAGGACCTAAGATCCGTGCCGATAAAAGCGGCATTTCTACTATTTCTGAGGTGCATGACTTATTGAGCGTTCAAGCAGAAGTCTTAAAAAAGTCAACTGCATTGAATTGTTTCGGGAGAAGTAGAATGGGGACGAGCTGGATGGCATACTGATATAATTCTTCCAAAAAGATCGCTTAAATCAGGAGAAGCTTTTACCGCTGGTCTTGTCTTCCAGTCGTAGTAGCTCAGGTAGTAAGTAGCTCAGGTAGTAGCTCATGTGTTAGCTCGGGTAGTAATATATCTAACCCTAACTACTAGCCCTAACCCTGACCCTAGCCGCTAACCCCGACCCTAACCCGAGGAGCGGATCAGGAGTAGCTTCTGAGAGACTCTCTACTTATGCCTAGTTATCCTAATTATCTTTTACTCTTAAGCTAGGTACTTGTTGTTCACATAATGCGCCCACATCTAATGCGTGCCGCTTTATTTCAGAACACTTGCCGGTTTCCGAAAACGATCACGAATCATCATCCCACCTTCCAGGTTTCCTTTCTTCAGACCTCCAATATTATATTTATAGAGTATTCAATGACAACTTTCCTACCATCGGATTATTTCACTTTCTTCCTTGACGATTCCCTCTATCACTATGGCACCTTCCCTTTCTCTATCCTTCCTACCTCGGCATCGCAACTCGATGGCGTGATGGACTTTGTCTGCTCTTAAGCAGCTTAGCCTTACTAATTGAGCATTAGCAATCACCTCATCCATTCCTCTGGCCTTCTAGCAGTTTATTATGACTCCATGATGCCAATGGGACGTCTTTTCTTTAAATACACTCCTTGACCTCCCGTCTTCCTCTTTTGTCAATTCACAGACAGCACTGCCAATATTTCACGGGTGATTTCGATACTGTCGGCTACTCTGCTCTTACGTACCAGCTGCCAGCCAGTACAATACCCCGCACATTTATTTACCCCTCTGAAATCTTTTTGGTCCGCAAAATCTGCTTTCCAACCAGAGCTTGCTTACTTACATACCTGTACCAAAAGACAAAAGACAAAACACAAAAGACCAGAGCAAAGCACCAATTCCCTCGAATTCCCCCTTCAACATGACGCAGACCGACCATTCCATCGAGACGCCGCCGCGCGCTCCTTCTCCAGTCTATCGCTTTGGCACTCTGGCCGTCCACGCTGGCTCGGCCCATGACCCCTCGACCGGCGCAGTCATCGAACCTATTTCCCTCAGCACAACCTTCGCCCAAACCGCCGTTGGAAAACCCGTGGGAATCTACGAATACAGTCGCTCAGCAAACCCCAACCGAGACAACTTCGAGAAGGCCGTGGCAGCCATTGAGCACGCCAAGTATGCTTTGGCATTTGCATCTGGCTCGGCGACCACAGCCATCATTCTGCAGAGTTTGGCGGCCGGAAGCCATGTCATCAGCGTCAGCGACGTCTATGGAGGCACCCACAGATACTTCACCCAGGTGGCCAAGGCACATGGCGTGAAGGTGACCTTTACGCCCGAGATCGAGGTCGACATCCGAGAACACATCACACCTGAGACGAAGCTGGTATGGATCGAGTCACCATCCAACCCAACCTTGCGTTTGGTCGATATCCGCGCCGTGGTATCACAAGCCCATGAGCATGGGATCATGGTGGTGGTGGATAACACTTTCTTGAGCCCATACGTTCAGAACCCCTTGGACCACGGTGCGGATATCGTCGTCCATTCGGTCACCAAGTACATCAATGGACACTCGGATGTCGTTATGGGAGTTGCGGCTTTCAATTCCGATCTCATGAAGGAGAAATTAACCTTTTTGCAAAACGCCATCGGGGCCGTCCCCTCCGCATTCGACAGCTGGCTTGCACACAGAGGCCTCAAGACTCTCCATCTCAGAGCGAGAGAGGCTACGGTCAATGCTACGGCAGTCGCACATGCGCTCGAAGCCTCCCCAAATGTCATTGCTGTCAACTACCCAGGCCTCGACTCCCACCCACACCGAACGATTGCGCTCAAGCAACACCGAAATGGCATGGGTGGTGGAATGCTCTCCTTCCGCATCAAGGGAGGACACGCAGCCGCTGAACGTTTCTGCCAATCCACTCAACTCTTCACGCTCGCCGAATCTCTCGGAGGTATCGAGTCTTTGGTTGAAGTCCCAAGCAGCATGACCCATGCCGGAATTCCAAAGGAGCAACGAGAGGCCGTTGGTGTCTTTGATGATCTCGTCCGAGTAAGTTGCGGTATTGAAGACGCCGAGGACTTGAAGGCGGATGTTCTCCAGGCTCTTGAGAAGGCCGTTGTCTGGCCAAAGGTCACCAATGGACTTGCTGGCGTCAACGGCCTCTCAATTGAGGAGGTGCAAACGCTATCTACTTAGATTTCGTGTCTTTTACATTTGCATTCAATGGCGTTTTCGGGTTGGGAAGACGAAATATCAGGAACGATGGCGTGATTAAAAAAAGAAGATAGCTAGGTGGCTTGGGCAATATCTTGATTTTTGTACTTTTGCAAAGTACTAGTAGGGGCATTTAGATTTATGTGAGTGAAGATACACTTCTCGAATAGACAGACCTGACCGTATTCTTTCTTCTTGTCGTTACTTTTGAGTGAGTGAAAGTGTTGATACTGTGTTTAAAAGTTTCCGGTAGGATTACCATACATCAAAGAAGATGGTAAGAGTTCTAGGCTTTGATCCGCGAGCACTACCTTCTCCATTCGGCGCGTACGTTTAGGAGACTCAAGGTTTCAGTTTTCTGATTCTCCTGTTGTCCCCTTGTTTTTGAAGAATATATGTATATTCCACACATTTGGTACTGTACCGATTTCGATTTACACGCAGTAGCTCTTTCTTGTTCAGGCGTATTTGCGCGATCTCTTCTTCACTTCTACCTGAAATCCTAATTTCTCCTCTGAAAACTCAACAAAGTAAGAGCATGTAGAAGCGAAGACCTCGAATAGACATTGGGGGAATGAGGACCCTTCCCAAACCCAACGGACCATCCATGATATCTGAAGGAAGGACGGGAAGAACTAGAATAATTGGAAGGAATTCGCTAACAGCTTGCTTTTGCGATAGAAACTTGTCGAGTGGGATAAGGATGTTTGTCTTCAAGGTGGTACCTACCTACTCGACTTTCCCCGGGAGGAAGGGCTGCTCTAGAAGGCTGGTGGATGAGAGATTGTTTTTCGAAGGTAGGTAGTATTTCAACAGTAAGAAGGAGAAAGATTTTGATATATGAAGGGAAGGAATGAAATTGTTGGGTTTTCACTGGCTGCTGTGTGCCGCTCTTTTCATTTTCCTTATTTATTTCCTCATGCGTCTCCTCGTTGGATTTATTCTGGGAGGACAATGTCGTCATTGTCTTCTCTGTGGCCAACAGGGTGACGCTCTCTTGAAGATCAACCCTTCCTTTTGTCCGTCTTCGGTGTCGTCCGAGTTGTTTTTAAGTTGGGGTTGAGGATAGAAGGAAGTTTATTATAGGGGGGGCGGGAAGGGGGTACTCACACTAAACTCCAGTCAGTGTCTTCTGTCTGAGGAATTTTCTGCTGGACAAAGAATGAGAAGATGACCTTTTAGTCTTCTTCATGGTTTATCTGAGAAGTTCGGGAATGGGCGTTCTGATTTTACCTACTAGCTAGGAAGGCCAGTCCATCCCATCTTTTGTGTGAACTTGTTTCCTGTTTTTTGTGACGTTTTAAAAGACTCTACTTGTTCCTTTGGTGGAGGAGAGGGAGTACATGTACACTTCTATGACCACCGAGCGAATGGCGTTGGATTTGGGAAGTGAAGAAGTGGAGAGACGTTGGAGAGCTGATTTATGGGAAGTAGGACTTTTTATTTTTGGCATGGGAGTATATGAGGGTGCTTTTGAGAGTAATTTTGAAAGTAGTTCTGTTTTCGACGGCGAGATATGCGGAAGTCGAATAGAATCAAGAAAATCATTTCTTGGACTTGTAGTTGACTTGGTATAGTAGATGAGGAGAAGTATAGTGAGTTACGAGTTAACAGCGTGAGCACAAATTAATCAATTAATCGATTATTAATCTGATTAATATGATTAGATTAGATTAGATTAATAGAGTTTGATTAATCAGATTAAACTAGATGAAGATAATTAATTACTATAGAATTATAAATATATATATATACTAATTAATAATAAAGTAGTTATTCTTATACTCGAGCTCTTTCTTTCCGTTCTTCTTCTCTTCCTTTTACTTCTCTAATCTCTGCTTCTTTTCTTCCTCTATCTCTTCCACTTTTTAGAAACCCTAGCTTTTTAAGCTAGTAATAGCCTTAAAGGTCTAGAATTTAATTATAAATCAAGTAGTTTCTAATTATTTATAAGGCTTATAAAGCTTATAAAGATTAAGATTAATATTTATATATAATAGTAATACATATTTACTAGTAAAAAATTATAAGCTAATTTATTATAGCTTAAAATACGTAGTAAAAAGGCTACTTATAAGCTCCCGCTTAAGCTCCCGGCATACTAGGACGGCACTCCGACGCTATACCGAGCCATCGGTCCGTGCTCCGACCTCCCCGGGCCGATCACGTGCTATATTAATTAATTACTCAATTATTAACGTGATTAGATTAGATTAGATTATAATTAACGCCTAAAAAGTGTTGATTAGATTAGATTAATAGCTATTAATCTAATCTAATCTACTCATTTCTCACACTACGAGTTAAGCTTAAATTTACTTACTTTTTTTATAATCTAAGCTTTTTTTTCTTTCTTAAGACTTTCTTTCTCTTTTCTTTAAAAGAGAGAAAATAAAAGTACTCTAAAAGAGAGAAGGCTTAGAGAGAAAGAAGTACTCTAGCTTATTATCTCTCTTCTATAGTACTTGTTAATTTAAAGTAAGTATAATAAAAGTAAGCTAAAAGATAAATAATTCTTAGAAGAACTTCTTTTCTTAAAAAGATATATATATCTATATTTTTTTAACGACTTTTTTAAAGTTAATAAGCTCTATTAAAACCTTGATAAAAGACAAATATAGATATAAAATTATTAATTTTTATCTTATAAAGGTTATAAAGTCTAAGAGAAGATATAAGCCTCTTCTTTTTTCTTTTTATAAATAGTATGTTATATATTATTATTAATTAATAAGTAAAAGAGTATCTAAAAAGAAGAGAAAGTAAGGAATTTTCTTAAAAAGCTTAGATTATAAAAAAGGTAAGTAAGTTTATACTTAACTCGTAACTTACTATATAGGTTCGAGAAGCTTTAAGAAGAATTTTGGTTCTCACTGAAATTCTATTGCTTGTTTAATCCCTTTGATATGATAGATTATTATGGGCTCAATGCGTTACACTGCATTCAATTCCAGGGACATAAAAAAGGAACTTATATCCCTGGCAAGCGGCTTCTGATATTTGAGTTTGAGATGATAACCTGGGAAGATTGGCAATATATTATGGTAGAGGAGCTCCACTCCAAAAGTTTCATGTCTTGTAGTCCAAAGAAACAACTTGATTGATAGTTTAATGCTTGTCGGATGTAAACATATTAAAGTAGCACCAATCTTGGCCGTGATCGGAAAAAAGGAATCAAGGCATTCAAAGACAAGGTTATCGCGTAAGAGACTTGGACTTTGATTTTAAAGGCTTGTAGATTTACAGGTGTCTTTAAAAATAAGATGAATAAGGCAGAGAGTTTGAATATAGAAACAAGTAAAATGTTGGGGTTAATTTGAAATCAGGAGAGTGGGAGGGGTTTAGCAAATATGTGGGCTTTGCTTGCGGTTTTCTTTTGTGGGTTGTGGTGTGTCTGCGAACTCTAAACCACGACGGGCAGTCTTCTGACAGGTCTGGAGGTTAAGTGAAAGTATTTTTGGTCTTGTTTATTGAATACTTGGTGGTACCCAGGCCATAAAAAGGCGAAATTTGATTTTGTGGCTTTTGTGAATGCAGGAGAGAGACGTTAGTTTGTAAAATAGAATTGCTGAGTGATGATAGGTATTAGGAGGCTCTTTAGATGTGCTCTTCTGCTTTGATGTTAGGTCTATTGACTCCTAGGCTACGAAAAATGCTATAAGAGTACTAGCAAAAACTTCATGTTCTTTGCGATAGTGTTTGCACGCTTAATTCCTTGCTATTATGACTTATCGAGGAATCAGTTCAATCGACCAGGCTTTTATCATAGAGTATATCTTTGATATACACGTGAGAGTATCTAATTTAAGGAGAGTGTGGTAGAAAATTAGATTTTCTAAGAAGCAAATTCAGGTTCATTATTGCTCTGCCTACACCTTCCTCTTTTGTTTATTATCCGAGTATATCTAGGCGAATCAAAAGCTTGCGCTGCTGGGACAATCCTTGCTTCTCCTAGACTGGTCAAATAATCTCGAGTCAGACCACGTTCCAACTACCAAAAGCAAAAGCTTTGAAATAGCGAGTTGTGTTCGCTAGTTGCTACGATTAACTCATTATTGTTCTTCTTCTTCTTGACGCTTTTTCTACAGAATCTTGAACGGAGGGGGGGGAAATAGAACTACCCAGATTTCATAAAAAACTGAGGAACTTGTCGACTCATTGAGCAAAGGTAACTTCAGCAGCACGCATCCGGCGTCTTAACAGACTTAACCTGTGTCATCATATCAAGTAGCCTTTTTTCCTCACTATCTTATATCTCTTGATTTTATGAATTGAGATTACAAGGGTGCAAATCAGCCTCAAACGGCAGCAACGAAGTTTTCGACAGCAAGACAGCAGAAGAATAAACGTATGGACCAAAGTAAGAGCCACTGGGGTATACAAGTAGCTCCGAGAAAGCGAGGAGGAAAACTGTTGGGAGATCGGTATCAATATCCGACATCCTCGAACTCTTTTAGAACTTGGGCCTTTGAGACATGGAGACTATTCTCAAAGGTGACAACAAGCTCGTCGACATATTCTTTCCATTTTGATGATTAAGAAAATACTCGGTGGTTTCAACTTGAATTGAGAAATACTTAGTGCACTGTAGTGAGTTCCTTGATTCCATGTCTTGAATAGAGAGCGTGGGGGAGGGAATACTTCTTCTCCGCGATACACGAAAAAGCAAGCGGTAACAGGCTCGTGGTGAAAGAAAATCGTTTATTGGAGTATCTCGGAGACGTTGCTTAAAGAATCGAATGCGATCTAGAATCCGACAGATGTTATTCCCTCCATTGAAACCAGTAGTGAAAAAGACCAAATTGGGAAGCGTGGAGAACCTAGTGGGATACTTCGAGATATTTCCTTTTTTCAGACTGGTTGGATTCATTGAAATTGCCATTGTACTGTCTTCACGTCGAGGAGTGGGATAAGGTACGAAAAGGGTTTATCGAGGGTAAAGTTTCTTTCGACAGTAAATTTGTAGACTGTTCTACTATGTATGTTTTAAAGTGATGATAAATCTGGGAGTGGTCTACCTGCTGGAGTTTTGATTATCATCTTGCCTTGCTTAGAATATTCAGAAGTTTCACCCACCTCAGCCCCATCCGTTACTGTTGAATGCAGCTCCAGTTCCTTTGGCTTCATGATTCTTGGTGGTTCTTGGACCCTGGAGTGATAGTTCTGAATTTTTACAACTTTAGAGTTGGGACTAGGGAGGGGGTTTTCAGTTGATCTGGGTATGACCAATAAGCGGGGTTTCTCGTTAAGGAATTTTGAGCTCTCTTCTCTATGGTTCAGTTTTGTATAGAGCTTGAAGAAATCCCTTGAAACGGCTACTTTATTGAAAGCATTCAGTAACTCAAATAGAAAAGATGCTTTAAAATACTCTAACACTTTAATTGCACTTACTCAAAGTTATGCACAAGTTAAAGATCACGATGCTATTTTCTTATATTTCTTACCAGGGATTAACAATTACTCTTTCCAGGCTGACCATTCCCAATTAGGCTTCAATGAATGAATGGGCTTTATGGTGTTAGTTTTATATTTTTGTAAATCGTGGCCAACAGAAAACCATCATTTGAGACAATTCCACAGTCGTCACAGTCACGATAAAAGGAGAACCACTTTCAGCAGCCTCCAGCACTCCGCTAACATCACTTATTCTAGCCTAGCCCTCTTGAAAAAAAACAGAGTTCCTGTGATCATACCGCTGGAACAAGATTGTCTCACAAACCCAGAATCCATTTCCAACCACTGTTCCAACAACAATCAACTCTCCAATCCGAACTATTAGTCATTTTCGACAGTAAATAAAATTCCGACAGTAAGAATCTTGAACATTTCATGTTGGGTGAAGATAGGGCACTAGAAACTTGCTCTACGGGTTTGTTTTAAGAATCATATGGTCAGGTAAAGCTCAACAGAGAGAACAAGGAAGAGATAGAGATACCTATAGCCTACCCAGGTTAGCCCTGGTTTTTTTTATAATGTTCTGATTTTAACCTGAAGCTACCCTTCAGTTCATGGGGATGGTAAATATAGAAGTTCCGAGTGGTAGGCTATTATAGGCGAGGAAATAGCTTAATAATAAACTTTCTCTCTAAAAATGAGTTAGACTGAAAGTAAGATAAAGCCTTTAAGTATTTTCCTCTATAAGACGAGTCGACTTATAAACTCGCCTGTTTCGTTTTTATATTAAGATGCTACAAAATTGAAAGGTCTAATTTCCCCTCCTCAAGTAGCGGGGTTTTGGAAAAGGAGTCGTTAATGTTGGAGTAAGAGTTAGAAGGACACGCGTAGAAGATGGACGCAACAAGGTTTACGTTTGAATCCTAAAGTAGATACGGGAACTTTATGCTGAAAACAAATGATTAGGTATAACTGTTAGCAACCTTACTTGAGTATTAGACGTAAAAGAGTAAAGTGTTTCGACAGTGGAAGATTATTCGATAGTAAAATACTTATTATTCTTTAACCATACCGTTTACTGGGGCCGCACCCGCTGAGAGTGAGAGTGATATCGGCTCTCGTTTGAGCGGTCAAGCTGACCGTGACCACCTGCCCATTGGCGTATATAAAGTGGAGGGGCTCTTTCTTGTTGTTGGTGCTTTGTTCCAGCGAAGAATAAGCGTGTGGAAGTGTTCCACTTATTACTGTGCTGTGTGATAAAGTCTTGCTAGACTTCCTTGGAAAATTTTGGGCTGTATGCTCATTGTAACGAAGATTGGTTGGTTGTGTTGACTCGTGGACGCAAGGCAGCAATGCATGTCTTAATTGCCCCTAGTGTGTTCAAAAGACCAGCATTAAAGCGATAAAGTGTATGAACTAGGTAGAAAAAGCTTGAGAGGACTTGAAAGCAACTATAATCATGAGTTTTGCTTCCAAGTATAGAAGGAGTGTGCTTGGATGCTCGTTTGTTATCTACAAAATATTATCAGAATGACAAGTTTCACAGCTCTATTACTTTCGGAGGATACGCTTGAGCACCAACCACCGGCTCTCCTTCTGTCTTCTGAGAGACCACAACTCCCCAAGCATCTTGTGATCGGTCTCTTTTGATTTTGAATACTAGTATGCCTTTTGGAATATAGCGTCAAGAGACAAGCCATTTACTGAAATCTCAGGTTCTGCGCTATGTTGAAGAAAGTCCTTTAGTATTGAAAATGGAGGTAGTGCAACACCCCAATGGATCTCATGGATGATTTATTTCCAGAGAGAGTACTTCACAGAGCTCCCATTGTGAAAATTCGGATCGATTCCTTGGCTGAGTAAGATTTGGACCATTCGAACATCTATCTTAAACACCGCTTCGTGGAGGAGATTCTAACCGGTTCTTTGTAGTTTGTCATCGAAGGTGCTTGATATGTTTTCCTTTTTGATAGCCTCTAACATGTGTTTCACGAAAGAATGTAACGAGTTGCGAGCCGCGTAACACAGATATGCATCGTTGTATACCGTTGGGCATAATTTTAGGTCCAGCCGAGATGTAGAGTTTCTCACTGCTTCAAACATCAAGCTATCCTCTAACAGACTTCGATGTTTTGGGTCCTCGTTCTCGGAAAAACGCTTACCAATCTCTTCTAGCTCGTTGAGGACAGTGAGATGAAGTTCGTCTTCTGAGTCCTGGAAGCAGAGAGAGAAAGTGACGCAGCTTGCGAAAGGGCCCCAGAATTCCTCCAAGCGCATTACGTGACGCACTCCAATCTTCATCAAATATAGAATGTACCCAGCGCAGATCTCCCTGTTGATATCAAAGTCATTCAATAACCAAATTTGAATTGTATGAACGATTCTTTCGCTGCTGAAAAAGTCCTTTACGGTTCTGTGTAGATATTGTACCATGGCATTCCCTCGCTTTGACCGAAGATAAGCAGAGAAAGAAATTGTAAGGAGCTTGACATCGAAACGGTGTGAACAACCTGGAAGTACTCGGTAGCTTTGTTCCTATACTTTGGCTCTATCCCATCCATAATCTTGTGGAAAAGATCTTCGAGACCAGATGGCAGGTGGGACAACCTTTCCTGCAAGTCCAAGATCCTGTCACCATCTCGGCGGCCCTCATGTAAAGAGTCTGTAGCCAGAGATACCCATGGGAAAAGACCTTGAGCCTTTTGTGTGACCTCAAGGGCTAGGTTTTCCGCTTCCTTGGTAGCTATAGTTCGAAGCTGCCGGAAGCTGCGGTCACTCTCAAGCGTTCCAAGAACAAAACAATGGATATCGGGAGCTGTGAGATCTCCTAGACGAAAAGAAGGACACCGGAAGGCTTCTCTGAATACTAGCCAAGGCCGGCTAGCAACGCACATTTTGACATTTGGGTTAGAGGAGGCAGCATTGACAAGAAAGTTTGCAAGCTGCGATTGATCACCGCCAAACTCGTCAACGCTATCAATAAAACTTTTATCGCCACTTGATAAAAGGCTTGAGAACGCCCGGCGTAACTCGGAGAGTGACCATGGGCATATATCGCGACCAAAGTGAGGAATATATTTCCATCTTTTAGGAAACATTTGTGGAAGAAGGTCGTACACTGACGAGCGCTTTGGTATAGAAGGTTTCGTTTCAGAAAAGAGCAATTTCTGACATTTCCATTTCGCTTCCAGAATTCCAAAAAAAGAAGCCAGCGGAAATTAGCTTCCAATTTCTGGCCCCTTTCTTTAGATGCTTATGAGTTTGTGAGTTGGTACCCAGGTATTTCAACAAAGTAGACTTGCCATTGCTGCGTTTCTCGCATATATAATGCGTGGTGCTTCAGAATCTTTTCAACAAATTTGCACGCCCCAGGTGCTTTAACAGCCGCTAGATTGCTGTAGAGTCAAGCCAACAGAGCTGTGTTGATTTGGCTCCGAAACCGTTTCAGTCGTTGTGCAAGAGCGTCAATCTCCCCTTCCTCCCAGATACTCGCTAAAGCATGCCCAAAAGTTCTACAGTCATTATGCAGCTTACGAGATTTCAGACCCTCAATGACCCCCAAAAGTTCTTGAATGACTTCTTGACAGCCATGGCAAAGTGCCTGCAGCTCGCTTTCCGATGAACTAGTCCCGCCCATGCTGTCATAAAATCCATCACTAAAGGTGCGGAGGCTTAACGTGATGGCTTCGAGCTCCGCATTCTGCACGAGTGAGCCATCTGTTGAAGCTGATAACTTTCGTGTTTTGGTGATTAGATCGCTTGCGAAGGTACCTTACAAATTGAACAATGTTCGCGGCAAGACCTAAGGCTGAGAGCGGATCAGCCATAGTTACATAAACAGACCAAAAGATGCGGAAAAGGTGGGAAATTTGCTGTGTACGAAGAAGATGTTGAGTTGAGTCTTTTAATTCAGTTGCATGGCTTCCGGGTTGGGTTTCGAAATCAACCTCGCGGTGCGCCTCATCCCAATTTGTACCACACTCCGGCCTGGGCCTGCCTACAAAGAACTGAGAGTTCGTTCAATGGTAACTGAAGATCCTAGAACTTTTCAACAGTAAAAATATTTCGACGATAAGATTTTCCCAAAGCCTGAGTGTGATAGAGCTCGTTAAACGGGTCCAGATTGAGCATTTTGTTGTCGAGTGTAACACATAAACGAGCGGATGTGACAGTAGAAGAAGAGACAGTAGTAAGGAACGCAGCGATGCTTTGGAAAGCTAGGAAATTGATATATAGATCTAAAATCTGTCTTTCATTGCAGCCACCATCTATCAGTGTAAATTGTAGGTGATGCCTGGCAAATGAGAATAAAGCCTATTCGCCATTTGACTGACCATGATTGCCATAGAATAATGAGACTTCACGTGTAAGCTTGGAGCATTATTCCCACCTCCTCAAAAGTATTGTCCTAGAAGGTTTAGCAATTCAAGCCTCTCATTCTTTTAAACTATCTCAGAAAACATTTATAATTTTTCGAGAATCAGCTGGAGGTGACCTGGCATAGCATGACAGCAAGAGAAACCCTTCGAATGTTTTGTGTGGGAAGGACAAATATACTTATCTGCGGGGCTCTCTGAAGTTCATTTATGGCTCCAAATATCCCCCTCAACCCGTCAACATCCGTCACTATCTACAATCCCCGTCAACTTTTGAGAATTCCCATCCAACGCCAGCAAATGACCCCCCCCCCCCGGGCCGGTACATGCTTCTGCCCAGTTATTTGCTAATCCTCTTCGTCTCCCCCATCCCACCACAAACATGGTCCCATACCAGAATCCTCCATCGAAGCAATAATTCCATAGGGACTCTTCTTGGGGATTTCCTCGCCATTTTCTCCACCCGTGGCTTTGGTCGGTGCTTGATCATGCCAAACTTCCTTGATTACGCGGAAGCGGACTGTTTCGTGGTTATCGTAGTAGAGGATTGAGTCTCCGGTGTTCCAGGTGTATACTTGTTCTACTACGTTGCTAGAAAGAGTACATTAGTATGGGTGTTGAAGACGGACAGGTGGATAAATTGAAGGCGCGGGGAGGAGATCTAGGAATTGGAAAGGGAATGTGGGCGGCTCACAATGATGAGCCTTCTGGGAGGTTTTCTGCTGGGACTAAGATATCTTTGAAGAAGTCTGTGTGAACTAGGATTTTGTTAGTTGAGCTCTTTATGGGTTATTCTTTCCATGGTGGAGGGCAGAGGGAGAATGGAAGACAAGACATACTACGAATCCCATCCTTGCTTGCGCTGCTTATTTTCCCTAGCATCACTTCATGTTTGAAGGGGCGGAAGACCACCAAGCGGAATTCAACTGAAAAACAATGTTAGCACTTATCTGAATTCAACCAAGGTAGAGGCTAGAAAGGTGAAAGTGCAGCGCAGAGAACATTGGTCTGTGATCACCACTCACTCTAGTGCCACCCAGAAAGGGCGCAACATACATACCATTAACATTAACAAGTCCAGTACCATGACCAATCAACCCTTCTGAGGAAGACAGAAGATCATACAGGCATATGCAGAGCCCTATCTTCTGTATGACTTTATTCGCAAACTTCGCATTGATGTTGTCTTCTATAGCCTGAGACGCATGCTTATCAAAATCCTTTGGCTCAATTTGGACCAGGTCTGCGAGTTTGGTCTAGCAATATGTCAGTTTTCCAAAGTCAGAAAAAGGTACCGCCGCGCCTGGACTCACAAGAATGAACATT
The DNA here is from genome assembly GCA_001414345.1 of Hymenoscyphus infarciens. NCBI lineage: Eukaryota > Fungi > Ascomycota > Leotiomycetes > Helotiales > Helotiaceae > Hymenoscyphus > Hymenoscyphus infarciens. The sequence continues at coordinate 30,918 of LLCB01000314.1, read as the reverse complement.
TTGTTCTCTTTTCTGCAACCTCCAAGGGCTGTAAGTAGGATCCAAAGATCCAAGAGATTTCTCCGTGAATGGTGAGCAAGAACTTAAAGTAGGCTCCTACTTCTTCCCAAAGGAAAGGCGGTGGTAACGCTAGTGGCTCTAAGTAACTAGCCTTGCTGCCTTAAAAGGCGGCTATTTCAATTCCTTCTCCAGGTCAATACTTTCTCACTCTTACAACGTCCCACCTCAGCACAACCAAACCCCAGTTTTGCAGTTTTCCTTCAACCTTTGTCTTCCAGATCGTTGATATAGAGATCTTGATCTACTACATGCACAGTTGCACAGAGGAAAGTTTTCCTCCAGTGGCCTCCAGAAAGCTCTGATAGCTGCGGCAATATCCCCATTCACCAGAAGGCTGAAGCGCGTCACAAAGATCTTGGTTGCCCAAAAAGCAAGGCTTTTAGGGAAAGACCTTCAACTTTACTGAATTTTTGCACCGCGAGTCGCAAACACGCTTCTAGGACCTGAAATATCCCCTCCCACAGCTTTCGTGTCGGAAATCTTGAACTCGGAATCTCGATCGTTATCCCAAGTCGAAAAGTTCGCGTTGTCTTCTGCAAATTCTCAATTCGCGAAGTCACACTTAGTTCTTTGCCGGTCGCAGCCTAAGGCCAACCAATATGCCTGGTATGCGTTTCCACCCTTAGCTCCTTGGACCTGGAAGCTCGGGTTCCTCACTTCTTCCCATTATTTCCATCGCCCTTACCCTCTTGAATCAGGATATCCATTAACACACTCTTTGCTTTTCATTACAGACTTTAGCGCTCAGTACAAACACCTCAACAAGAGGCATACCACCCCCAAGAAATCGATCCCAACAGAACCTGCGAGCCATCGATCGAGAACTGCTTCTGCTCAGCCGCAACAGTTTCACAAGATGTCAGGAGGCCAGCAATACACCTTCCCACCACCGCCTCCTCCTCCAGGTCCTCCTCCTCCGAATCCTCAGCAGCATCCTCAATATGGCTATGCGCAGCCTCCACAATATCAACAACCTCAACGCGGAGGTCTCGCGCCTCGAGGCGGAAGGGGTGGCAATCAGGGAGGTCGAGGTGACTTTCACGCGTCAGCACCATACGGCCATCCTCAAAATGGTTACAATGGTCCTCCACAAAGTCAAGGCCCTCCCCAGAATCATCAACAGGGCCCTCCTGCTGGATACAATGGTCCCAATGGCCCACAACAGCCAGCGCCCTACATAGGTCCTCAAGCTCCGAGTCCACAACAGCCTCCCTCTCAGCAACAGGGTGGCTACGGAGGTCCTCAATGGCAGCAGCAGCAACATAACAATCAGCACTCCCAACATCATGGACCATCGCACCTTGGGCCTCAACAGCCTCAGCACCACCAGCAGCACGGTCCTCAACAACCTCAACACCATGGTCCTCAACAACAGCAGCAACACTCCCAGCCACCTCATATTCAACAACATCCCCCAGCTTCAGCTCCTTTGTCTGCCCAGAATTATCATCCCAATTTCGCTCCCCAAGGCTATAGTCAACCACCACAGTATAGTCCTCAGCAAACTCCACCACAATTTCAAACTCCTCAGCAACCACCTTATGGTCACAGTGTGCCACCTAGCCAACAGGCCCCCCAGCAATGGTCTGGTCCGCCTCAGCATGGCCAACCACAATTTAACAATCGTGGCCGTGGCAATGCCGGTCGTGGAGGTTTTAATACTGGTCGTGGTGGCCATGAACCTCCTTTGATGGGCCCCCCAATTCGAATGGGATTTGATAACGATCGAGGAAACCATATACCTCAAGCGAGCAATGGCTTTCCCCAACCGTTCCCAAATCAGCAAAGCCCTCCTCCTGTTCAATTTAATCAGCCGTATCAAAATTTCCCACACCAGAATTTCGTTGGAGGACAGCGTCCACCACTTGACCCCAATCCTTTCAATTCTGGCCCTCAGCGTGGCCGAGGAGGCAACATGAACAATTTCAACAGAGGTGGCGGTGGTAACAGAGGACGTGGTGATTTTTCTTTTCGCGGTCGCGATCATCGTCATTCCAATGGTCATCATGGCCAGAGAGCTCCTTCTGAAAACTTCCATAAATCTCAAAGTCAAGAGCCAAATGGCAAGAAGAAGAAGAAGCGCAGAACTAATACTCTGGGTCTCACACCAAATGGTCCTGATCGTGACGAGAGCGAGGATGAAATTGATGAAGTTGATGAAGAAGCTCGTCTTGTTACTTTGCTTGGTCCAGATACCCCACAGTACGTTTTTTTAATTTTATATGATTGGAAGATTAGTTCTTCTGGTCCATGTAACTAACGTTATATAGGCTCCCGTCTGATCTTGAAGCATGGCTCGCAGAGCGCAGAACCCGATTCCCTACGAAAGCTCGTAGAGAGGCTGCTGCAGAAGAGCTTCGCCAGCGTCGTGAACAAGGTCGCAATGGCGCCGGCAAACAAGTCAAGCAAGAACGCGAGCCACAAATCAAGAAAGAAGAGGGCGAGACCAAATATGAGCGACAACAGAGGAAAGCCGAAAAGCTCAGACTCGAACTTGAGAGACTTGAGCGCAATATGTCCGGTGCCAAACGCAAGCGTGAAAACGGCGACGAAGGCGACGATGACCGTGGACAGGTGAGCGGCGATGATTCTGATGGCTCAAGTGGTGAATCATCAGGCTCAGCACCAGAAAACATGTCCTCTCGAAATGGTGGTCCTATGCGCGTTCCACCCCCACCAAAAGCACAACTTCAGCGACATTGCAAGTATTTTTCGACCGGTGGTACCTGCGGCAAGAAGGGCAAGTGTCGTTTCGTACACGATGTCGAAGTTCGTAATCAAGCAATGCGAGACAAGGAGGCCAATGGAGGCAAGATGACTCTTGCTCAGCGCCTTATTCTCAACGACACTGCTAAGGATGATTTGACCATTTTGAAGTCAATCAAGTACCTCAAGGAGAAGGGGTTGATGCCAGACCAGACTGCCAGTGCAAAGAGTGGCGATGATCATGGTCTTGAATACAATGGCGAAGAAAATGGTTACACTGAGAACTTGAATTACGGCGACAACTGAAGTCCTCGGTGTTCCTCCAAAATTCATTCAGGTCATTTTAGCGATGGGTTCGTTTTGCGACTTGTTTCCGGCAATTTTTCGTTAATCGTTGAGCACTCGACCTCAGATCTATGATTCAGCGCGCGGTTTTTTTGCTTGGGATTGCTGGCGTGTGGACACTAACGCGGAAAGTGTTTCTAATTCGATTCCTTATTGTATTTTGAAAGGTTACTGTCCGATTGTTTTCTTGTCATTCATATGATGCGCTGCGGAAAAAAGGGAGAATGACGAGCAGTAGTTTCCGGCACCGTTGCCGAAGTAAAAAGCCGCAAAGCTCGTGGGCTGCGATTGCAGCACTTTCCAGTCACGTTTTTTCCCTTGTGTATTAGCTGAGGCAAGAGTGCTGGTTTTTGATCAGCTTTGTTCGGCAGGAAAACCTTGATCATCAATGTCATATCTTCAATTATGGAAGCTGACTGGGATGAAGTTGATGCCTTTTGATACCTTTTCAATTTCCCTTCTCCTGAAAATGTAAAGTAGTTTCGTGGTGCGCTTTTCTATCGGAACCGATTCCCTTTTGTATTGCTTTTTAATGGCTCTGAAGATGTAGTAAATAGAATGGCAAAGCAACAATATCCGAATCGAAATTATACAGGTGTATGATCTTCACCATTTCTCTAATCGGTCATTCGATTTTCCTCGCATACTTTTCAAATCACGATCCTTACCCCTAGTGGCGTCCACCCCCTCCATCCCAGTGAAGTTACTTGGAGAACATTATACACCTGAAATCCCGTTGATGGGCGCAAACAAGTTCTCAGTAGTGCTGATTTCCCACCGAACGGCAGTACGCCGCCCTAACCTAACCTTCCCAAGCAACTCGAGTGGTGTGCTAAAATAAAAAAAAAGCAAACAATTTCTTACTTAATTTCGTAGGATAGCAGAATAGGCGGTGAGTTAAGATCCACTCAATAGTTTGGGAATTCGTAGGTTTGTTGGCCCTTCTGAGTTTTCAACTCTGACCTGCACCTCTTATTTTAGTGGAGGCGAGCGAATGATCAATTCACGGTGCTTGAAAAGTGGGCTACTGATATCCCGCTCGCAAGGTGCTCGAGCGTGTATCGGTATTCAATTTGAGTTGATGGCGAATGTCTGGTGGGATCTTGATGTTTGGGCGTGGTCTGGGCTGGTTAGTGACACTTTTTCTCTCTTTATGTGGGTGAGAGTTGGTTCTTGGGTTTTAGTGGGAAGATGGATGACATGGCTAGCTGGGTAGTAGTCTATCTCTGACTTTATCCGTAGTTGAATCATACTTTGATGATTTTGTAACCATTTTATCGTGTTTTTTGCTGTTCATCGTGACTTTGACTCGCAATCTTATCTCAGCAACAAAGTGTTCCTGTCGCTCATTGGACAAAGATGGGTTGGTTCATGTATGGAAATCAGTTGTACGAACGATCTAGAGTAATTGCATTTCGTTGTTGTCCCAGACCGCCTGAAATAATAAAGTTGATTTTTTTTTTCAGGGCTTCTGGCACATTATCATCTCGTCGGTTTCCGTTGGCTTATACGAATCTCTTCCTAGACTTAAACGGCTGGCTTGAATTTGGGTTAGAATGCGTGACTATTTCTAGGTTACCTACGAACAGCCTCAGAAGAGTAAAAACGAGCTCCGGAGGAAGAAACCCTGCTGTCTGTGGATAATATCGAAATAAAAAAGTTCTCGTGAAGGCGTTGCTGTTTGTAGATATCCTGGAAATACTAAATAGCTTGGAAATGAGAAATAAATTTAGAAAGGGTGGCTGGCTCTTTATAGGTTATCTATACATAGCCTCGGGATGAGAATTTGCTGGTTCATAGGTAACTTACGAATAGCACTGACTTAGGAAACTTATTTGAGAACGCTTCGCTACTTGTAGAGAACTTACTGATCACTTTTGGATGTGCTTTTGATTTTTAGGCTCTTTACGAGTAACTTCTAGAACGTAGTGCCGCTATTGCTAGGTAACCTACAAATAATCTAGGAGGATAAAAACGTGCTTAGAGAGTTTTGTTATAACCTGTTTATAGATTATCTGTGAATAGTAATAACAGTAAAACTTTCTTAAGTTTTTTATTAGTCACCTACGGATTTGCCCACCTCAGATTACCAAAAGGATTTAGAAAACCTTGTTATTTCTAGATAACCCGGGAATAGCATCCTACTAAAAAAGAGACGTAGAAAGCGTGGTTATTTGCGGGTAACCCGCAGAGAGCATGAGAAAAGAAGGTTATTTCATCGAAATTCTTCGGAATAAGAATCTCTGCTTAAAAGGCGTTGCTATTTATAGGCTACCTACGAAAAGCAAGGAAGAGAAAAATAAGAATATATATTAGAGACTTAAATATAAAGAGTAAGGATATTTTTTAAATAAACTTTACTACTAGAATATATAGCAATTGTGAGTTATAAGTTAAGCTTCTCTTTTAATAATATCTTATAAACTATTTGTTTTTTAGAAAATTTGTTTTTTTCTTATTTATTTTAGAAGATAGAAAACTAAAATACTTTTTAAGATATAAGACCTAGCTAGAGAGAACTACTATATCTTCTTATACCTTCTCTCTAGTTATTACTATATTTAAGCAAGTATTATAAGAATAAACTTAAAAAGAGTTAATTCTTAGAAAACTCTCTTTTATAAGAATGCTTTCTCTATACTTTTGTAAAGTTCTATTAAGACTTTATAAAAAGTTAAATATATATGAAAGTGTCTATTTTCTTCTTAAAAAGTTTATAGAGTAAGAAAGAGAGTATTATACTACTCTTAGTAGCTATTCTTAAGAATCTACTATTATACGTTATAATTAAGTAAAGAGAGAAAGAGTAGCTAGGAAAGAAGAAATTTTCTAAAAACGTATAGTTTATAAAATATCGTTAAGAGAGAAGCTTAAATCGTAACTCACTGTATTTGCGAGTCACCTATAAAGAACACAGTAATAATAAATTTCGTTCGAGGAAGGGATTGCTTTCTATAGGTTACCTACGAATAAGAGCGAAACACAAAAGTAGTGCTATAAGTAGACAACCCACCTTGAAATAAACGTACCCAAATAAACAGCCTGAGAAGGTTAAGGTTCAAAAACGTAATATAGACAGCCTCGCCTCGTCTCGCTATTTATAGCTAACCTACCAACAGCAACAAATGCTTCGATAACTCCCCTACTACTCTATATACCGGCACCCTTAGCTTTCTTTATCAGTACTTACCCATCGAAGTTTCCCATCATCACAGAGGGAATAGAAACCAAAAGACAAAAAAACGAAAGCGAAGAGAAGAGTGGGAAAAAATAGTATTTGAATAGTAAGAAAGGGGGTCCTTGATCTAGTAAGCTAGCTTTTCACATTCCAGCAAAATACCGAAGTCTCTGATGGAAAACATTCATTCATTCAGACGTAGTTAGGTAATGACTGAAGTAGCCCCGATCCTCGCGAAACCAGTTAACCACTCACTTGTGTCCCTCCATCTCGAGATCTTGTAGCTTGCTACAGTGGGAAATATGTTAACGCTTAGTGGAGGTTCGGGACATCTGAAAACAAAGCATATAACCCCGTGATGAAAGAAAATCAAACATATCGTGCCGAGGAAGCTTGAAGGATCAAAAGCCGGTTCCCCGAAATATTTTCGCACAGTCGAGTTGCCACGCCTTCTCTAGCCCATGCAAAGAAGTCCAGAACCGCGGCAAGGGGAACTCGGGAAATTGAGGAATAACTTTTGATCATGGAATCAATTCTCTAATCTCCAACCGAAAAAATATCAGCACGCAGCATTTATCTTTGTACAAGTTTCTTCTCTTCCATCCACCACCACCATTCCAACCCCCTTTCTATGATTGCCACTTTTTCAAAGAACCACCCCATATATGCACATTGAGGACCACCACTTCTACCGCAGGAAAACAAATGAAAAATATTTAGGCATGTGCTCGGAATTAAGTCGCGGGAGGAGTGAGCGGAGTTTGGCGTAGGATCTAGTCTTTCTTTGGTGCGCTTTGGACTTGGCCTTTGCCAGAGTAACCTTCGGAGGAGACACCGGTGATGGGTTCTGCGTTTTGTGCCTGTGAAGAATGGGTCAGCTTGTGGTTCCATGCTTGATATCTGCTCTCCTCGATGCTTTAATAAATCTTCCCATCTAAATGGCCACCTTTCTGCAATCACCCCATGCGCCATGACCATTTCCGTACATCCGAAAATATAGGACCAGACCGAAAACACCCAAATAGCGTGGAGAAATTTGTGACGTACCTTGAGATACTCGTTTGTTGCCTCTTGGTACTCCTTGTTCATTGTTGATGGTCCAGCTCCTCCGAACATACGGATACCAGCAAAAAGTGCTCCACTGACAGCAACACCGAGTGCAACCAAACCAGCAACTTGCCAGTTCTCTCCAGGAGGGTCGAGAGCTCGTGGACCGTGGTTGCCAAAGGCAATGTAGTATGCTAATCACAAACAGAAATATTAGCTTTGTTCTACCCCCGAGGTCCGTTTGCGAAGTGTTGATTCTCGATGAGGGGTCAATGGGTTCACAATGATTGCCCTCTAGGCTCGCAGAAAGCCATCGAGTGGAATTGAAGCTCTGGCTGAGCTCCATATGGCGTGGTATCGTGTGGAGGGTTAAACGTACAAGCTTTCTTCTCCTGTGTCGTCAACTCGGCCCAGGGAGACTTCATTCTATCTCTCAAAGCCATCCACAACTCGGCCTGCTCAGGCGGTGGCATGGCCTCCCATCTCTTCTCAATATCCGCCAATGTTGGGTTTGAGATCGCGTGTGCACATCTTTGCTGGACCGCAACGGGGGATCGTACGATGGTTCGCGAGCTTCGGATTAGGGAGTTGCGCAACATGGTGAAGGAGTCGAGGTGTGTACAGAAGAGAGGGGATGGGTTCAATTGGGTTCGCTGGAGTGGTGGAAGGGACGCCGGGGTAGGTAGGTTGGCGGGAGGAAGATGGTCAATTGGCGGTTTGGAATTGACGGAGCTGTTTGGGAGGAAAGTCGTCAAGGCAAGGTAGGTAAGCGGGAAGTTTTCGTATTGGTCACGTGAGAGTTGTCATCGTCCGATGTTTAAATGATATTTTTTATTTGGAGATTGGAGGGGTTGGAGAGGAAATTTGAAATGGGACATGGAATCTCGAGAGGTTTATTTTATGATTAGCTCCATATTGCCATTCCATCTGTATGGCATGCAGATATATTGTGTGTGGCTCACCATGGCTGACCTCAGCTGCCAGGAACTGGTGGAGATGCCACTCGACCGCTCGGCCAGTTAGGTTGCTCCTATTACTAGACTTCAATGACGTTTCAGAACCAAATTTGGTTATAAGAGAGATCCAGTTTCTCCTTGGAGCTCTCTATTTTCACAATTGTGAAGCAAATATATTCCGTTTGCTCAGCTAATTATGAGCCTACTTGCCTCAGCATGCCAAGCCTCGAGATATCTTCATAGCGAGGTGAACTTTGTAGTAATCGAATAGTCAATTCAACTGTGTACACTTACATTTGAAATTCCAACCATGAAATTTTAGACTCCCTAGAGGTTGCAGGAATCAATGACTATGGTCTCAAGGTACCTCCCCTTCTGAAACTCTCTGGATGTAAAAAGCTATTTAAGCATAATTGAATTTGTTTTCCGAATTTCAGTTGAAGGTTGAGGGAGCAGAATAAGCTCTTTCAAATAGTGTTACTTTAATCTCTGGTCAGTTTCCATCGTCAGGTGTTACCTAAGCTGAAAGGCTTTTGACTAAGTCTGAGCTACCTACATTTCGGTTAAGCGAGTGTGTATTAGCTCGGTTTTCAACGACAAACTCAAGTGGCATGAAAACCTGTAAGAAACCAACCAAACTTTTAGATTGTACCTGCAAGACTCGAAAAGTGAGGATAGTCATGTGATTATATACCTCGTGACCAGTCCGGGATTTGACATTCCAACGAGTTGATTGGAGATGATCAGGATTCCGGAGGCTCCCGATGTAGTACAACGATGAGATGTAACCAATTGTCAGTGTCATTCCTTCGTGTGTTGGACCCGTTCAATTCTCCCAAAACAATATCAGAGCAATCCTGAGCCAGATAGATATTTACATACCAAAAGCCACTGATTCTTAACACCATCAGTTGAGTAAATCAATAAACGAGAGATATAAGTATATAAACCCCTCAAGGTTTTGGATGAGAGAGCTAATTAATCTCTCCCAACATCATCTCGCTGCAAGGCGTGTGAGACTGTGAGCAGCCTCTGGTTCAGCGTGGGGCGTTATCAAGAAAAAGAAAACCCGAGATATTGGCCGGCGCGCAAACGATTTGTCAAGGAGCAAACAACATCGGTTTGACCTCGAATCAAACACTCTTGGCCGAATCATTATGAGGGAATGCCCAAACATCACACCATGCAATCAGGAAAAAGTTGAACAACACGTGTATGGATGGAGCTGGTGGGGTGGCGTTGGAGATTTTGAAGACTGGACGACTTCGGAGGCGGTACGTAGAGTAGCTTTGGGTTTATTGGCAACCACGGGCACACTTCTGAGGGAAAGTAATTGATAGGGAGCATTGATATTGGTCCATCTTGGGGATGGGGAGAAGTGGCATGACTGGGTCAAGGGGAAGGGGGTCACGAAACTCGGCGAGATATGGCGCTGTTTACCTATGTAGTCGTTTCTTTCAACACCTTGAGGTCTTTCTTCGGTGGCCGACGGGATTGATCAAGGGCGTCGAGGGGTGAGTCAAAAGCTAAGTAATGTATACTATACTGTATACTCTGGTAAGCAGTGAGCACCACAGTCACTTCAATGCGTGATTTTCAATCAGTGCTGTCATATATCTGAAAGGAAAGAATTCTATTTCTATTTGCACCAAAATAGATAGTTTAGAGGAATTGCTTTGCTTTGCTTTGCGTTGGACCTCGTTTACAACGCTGCACCAGGAAGAGCAGGGGTGGCGGGGTGGGCTCAACGAAAGACCAGACCACCCCACCTCCTCCAAACTCTTTCCTCTCCAATTCTTCTTCCATCCTCCAAACAACACCACCTCATCAAACACCAAGTTCCTCATCCTACACTACACAAAATCGTACGTATAAAGCCTCATCTCTCCCATCCCTATCCTCCTCCTCCTCCTCCTCCTCCTCCTCCCTTCTCGCACATTCCATCTTCTGTTGCTCGCATTCTGCCTTACCCCTCCAAACACCCCTCATCGTCTAGCTACCCATCTCACCACCGGGCACCGAAATCCATCAACACCACTCTAACCACCACCACAGAATCATGGCTCCTACCAAGGTCGGAATCAACGGCTTCGGTCGTATCGGTCGTATCGTCTTCCGCAATGCCATCGAGCACGATGACATTGACATTGTCGCTGTCAACGATCCCTTCATCGAGCCTGGCTATGCCGTAAGTTTCCTTCCCCCGCTATTTGCCATTTGCCTCCACTCGCACCAAGAAATCGCACCGCATGCTAACACACCCAACCACCACAGGCATACATGTTGCAGTACGACTCCACCCACGGTCAATTCAAGGGCACAATCGAGGCTCTCGCCGACGGACTGAAGGTCAATGGCAAGGTGGTCAAGTTCTACAGCAAGAGAGAACCATCCGAGATCCCATGGAGCGAGACCGGTGCATACTACATTGTTGAGTCGACCGGTGTCTTCACCACCACCGAGAAGGCCAAGGCTCACTTGAAGGGAGGGGCCAAGAAGGTTGTCATCTCTGCTCCTTCTGCCGATGCTCCTATGTACGTTATGGGTGTCAACGAGGATACCTACAAATCCGATGTTGAGGTCATCTCCAACGCATCCTGCACAACCAACTGCCTTGCTCCTTTGGCCAAGGTCATCAACGATGAGTTCACCATCATCGAGGGTCTCATGACCACCATCCACTCCTACACTGCCACCCAGAAGACCGTTGATGGTCCTTCTGCCAAGGACTGGCGTGGAGGTCGTACCGCTGCCCAGAACATCATTCCCAGCAGCACCGGTGCCGCCAAGGCTGTTGGAAAGGTCATCCCAGCTCTCAACGGAAAGCTCACTGGAATGTCCATGCGTGTACCAACTGCCAACGTCTCCGTTGTCGATTTGACTGTCCGCATCGAGAAGGGAGCTTCTTACGATCAAATCAAGGCTGTCATCAAGAAGGCTGCCGATGGACCTCTCAAGGGTATGTTGCAACATCTATTGCCAAATTTCCAAGCTAATTCTTTGCAGGTATACTCGGATACACTGAGGATGCTGTTGTCTCCACTGATTTGAACGGTGACACCCGCTCCTCCATCTTTGACGCCAAGGCTGGTATCTCTCTTAACGACAACTTCGTCAAGCTCGTCTCATGGTACGATGACTATTTTGAATTTACTCCTCAGACATACTTCTATAAATGGCAATACTGACTCCGAGATTGTGGCAGGTATGACAACGAATTCGCGTACTCCCGCCGTGTTCTTGACCTTCTCAGCTACATTGCGAAGGTTGATGGGGCCAAGTAGGATTACCACTCAATTCTTTGAACCTGTAATCATCTGAGCATCTTTTCTGATTGCTCTTTTTTCCCGGCAGAGATGTTTTGAAAGGCAAACTGTAATGGGTTACATGAGATGAAGTTGGGCATGATGCTTTTTAGCAGACGATTGATGGGACATGAAAACCTTATGATATGAATAAAAGCCCTCAACTCATGAATTGAAATTGGCGTGATGAATCTTCTCTTTCGTCCTTTCAATTGCGGAATCCTTCAAACCTTAATAACGTGAACTCTTATAGCCTTCTAGTCGACCTATCTTGCCTTTTTAAGATCACCGCTCGAATTATATTTACATATGGTAATTACTCTATCGATAAATAGTTTTTCTCATGAAATTCAGCGTGCTTTATATAGTATTCTTTTAAAGCAATGTTAAGAAGAAACGAACAGAAGAGCTAGTAAAGTACTTAAGTTAATCAGCTAGCTTAGCTATGAATTGTTAGGTGAGCTAGACAGAGCATATAAAAATAAATAAAATAAACAACGCTCGGACTATAAAAGACTCGGCTTCAGCACTAGCTCCACGCTAATAAAAAGCTAGCTTAGCTGTGAATTGTCAGGTGAGCTGGTTAGAAACATGATTAGGTAAGCACATGTCCCACTTTTTCGAGGGACGTGCGCTTTCTGCACCTGTCAATCTGGGCCTCGTAGCTTCCATCTCTTACACCAAACCAACCAGACCATCTTTTTTGTGGAAACTGATGTACTATGTTTTTCCGACAACGCCAGTTCAAAGGAATCAAGGGGCGATAAATATCCTGGCCAGAATAAGCGCGGGCTTAGAGCAGAGGCGCGGTCGGCGCGAGTTGGGAGAACAAAGGTTAGTCCATGCCATTCATCTACTTCACCTTTGAATTCGCTATACGAGTCTCTTTGTTTTGGTCGATTTAAGTTGGGGACAATGTCTTTATAGCTGGCTGAACCCTGGTTTCTTTAATCTACATCGCCTACTTTTTATTAGCGATGCAGCCACCTCTTGTGTCGCGCGTAACAGCCCTTTTTTGTCACCTGATACTACTTGATTCACCATCCAGCTTTCACTTTCTGTATATATGGGCCGCGCTGAATCTTTGGTTGTTGGCCTCATACTTCTCTGATTCATGTATAAAACACTCGAGGACGCCAGCGAAGTTGTCGCTGCGTATCTTGGCCATTACCGAAAACTTCTGGAATCATCCCCTTTTCTGCTCTTCCCTCTCCATCAGTTTAGCCTGTGTCTTCACCTTTGGCTCTTCATTAGAATTCAGTCTCACAAACTTTTAGATCTCCACCTCGACCAGAATAGTGGTTTCATATCTCAACAAACTCCCTAGTGCACTTCGGCTTTCGTCCTCACTTTAACCTACATCAACCTTGCATCTCATCTCACCTCTCACCTCTACCACGGTCTTCACTGGCGACATAGGCCGTCATGGAGCCCCCATTTTCTTCTACGATGCTGCAAAGCAGCACAGTAGATACAATCATGGGCGAGAATGAGACCTCATGCGAAACCAATGGCCATCTTCTCAACGGCGGCTACCTTGATCCTCGAGAGTTGCAACCGCAACCATATGCAGAACCTCCAGTCCACGTAGAGAAAGTCGTTCACCAGGGTCGTCGAGATTCAATGAGTGAGACGTCACAAGAGGAATCCCAAGAAGAGACCCAAGACACCGTTGTGTACCATGAACGCAAATCATATCTGCCGACAGGCTGTTGTTATGATGATAGAATGAAGTTCCATGCAAACGCGGATTATTCCGATAATGCACATCACCCGGAAGATCCTCGACGCATAGAAGCCATAATGAACGCTTTTAGAGCAGCAGGCTTAATCTATGGAGGCAGTGAAGCTGAGCTTCAGGAGATATTAGAAGCAGCGCCGACGAAATACATGTGGCGTGTCCCTGCTAGAGAAGCAACGAGAGAGGAGATCTGTCTGGCCCACACGCCTTCCCATTACGAGTGGGTCGAAGAGTTATCGACAAAAACCGCTTCCGAGCTTCGTGCTATGACCATGACCTTTGATGAAGGCCGCAAGTCATTATACGTGAGCAGTCTTACCCATTATGCAGCACGCATTGCCGCTGGAGGTGCCATCGAGTCCTGTAAGAGGGTTGTGGAGGGCGAAGTTAAAAATGCCATCGCCGTCATTCGGCCACCCGGACATCATGCAGAGAACAATGAGTCGATGGGATTTTGTATCTTCAACAACGTTCCGATTGCAGCCAGGGTATGCATGAATGACTACCCGGAGACGTGCAGAAAGGTTCTTATCCTTGACTGGGATGTTCATCATGGAAATGGTATACAAAATATCTTTTACGAAGATGCGAATGTTCTATACATCTCACTACATGTTTACCAAGAGGGGCAATTTTATCCTGGAAAGCCAGACGTGGAGGGTATCCCTGATGGAGGAATAGGCAATGTTGGAGTCGGTGCTGGTATGGGATATAATATCAACATTGGTTGGCACGCACAGGGTATGGGAGATGGGGAATATATGGCGGCATTTCAAAAGATTGTCATGCCAGTGGCACAAGAATTTGACCCAGATCTTGTCATTATATCCGCTGGCTTCGATGCAGCTGCCGGAGACGAGCTAGGAGGATGCTTTGTCACGCCAGCATGTTATTCCCACATGACACACATGTTGATGTCCTTGGCTGGCGGAAAAGTTGTAGTCTGCCTTGAAGGTGGATACAGTCTAGACGCAATCTCGAGATCAGCTCTGGCAGTTGCCCAGACCCTGATGGGAGAACCACCCGAGCGGTTGCAAGTCCCAGCATGCAATAACAAGGCATCACGAGATATAGAAAACGTGCGGTCCACTCTCAGCTCCTATTGGGAATGTCTGAGACCTGGTATTGTTCCAGTCGCAGATCTGGTTGATCGAAGGGCTGAGAGACTGAGTGCTGTTGTGAGAGCCTGGGAGAAGAGCGAGTTGTGTAAGAAGCATAATATGGCTTCGGTGCCTGTCTTGCGGAGCAGAGTGAACAAGGTCTTTGATAACCAAGTTTTGGTGACCCCGAAGATTCAATTTGCGAAGAAGATCTTACTCATTATCCACGACCCGTAAGTTATCGATCCCTTCAGGAATCAATTTACTAATGGAGATCAGACCCGAGATTATTGCTCAAGCAGATAGTATCGACAATTCAGTTCAGTCACATAACGCATGGATGGTTAGTCATTTACTCATAGAAATACTGCTAGAGCTAATTCATTTTCTAGACTACCGATCTGTTACCCTACGTTGATTGGGCTATAGAAAATGGGTTCGGCGTCATCGATGTCAATTTCCCTAAAGAAATCCCAGAACACGATACTACCCCATTTCATCAAAGAACCACCGAGGATGATGTACAGCAGCAATCCAAGGACTTGCTTGGATACTTATGGGATAACCATCTTGCACCTCTCCCAAACATTCCTGTTGCCCTTCTTGGTGTCGGCGACGCATACCTCGGAATCAAGCAACTATTAATCTCTCGAGGTACCTCTTCCCCCAAACCATCCTCCATACCCCCCACTAACCACAAATCCCCAGACGTCAAAGACCGCATCCCCTGCGTCCTCTCCTTCGTAACCGGTTCCCTACGCCCGGTAAAATCAGAAACCGACTCTGACCTCTCAACCTGGTACAAGAACAACTCTCTCATCTTCGTCTCCTACCTGCACTCCTGCTGGAATGACGAAGACAACGTCAAGCGGGTGCGCAAGAACCGATTCGGGACTGTGAAGAAAAGTGAGGTCAATGGGATTGGACCTATGTTGAGCAAGTATAAGGATAAGGCTACAGAGTGGCTTGCGGAGAAGGTTAGGGAGTGGGAGGCGGAACGGGGAGGGGATGAGACGGAGGACGAGGAGGACGAGCTTGCTATGGGACATACCTCTATGAGAGCTCCTAGTTCTACGGCTGCTACGTTTGGACCGGCTCTTATGGATTCGGGGAGGGGGGTTGCTATTAATGTTTGAGCGCCGAGTGGGTTGAGAGGCTGTATGTGGCAGGCGAGAGCATGATATGCAGAGTGAGGCTTCGACGTGTTCTCTATTCAAATGGCTTGCTTTTGTGGATTTGTGGGAGGGATTGTTCTTTGTGGGATTTGCGCATTTGGCTTTGCATACATAGGACGCATTTGACTCTTTCTTTTGCTGCTAGGCTGGGATGGGATGGCTGTGGTTGTGATTTGTCTAGCGGAGTGGTTTCCCTCTCTCGTTCAGCTATATAGCTTAGCTTTTCTGTGCTTGTTCGAGCATGGAGAGAGACGAAGCGGAGAGGAGAGAATGAGAACAACTACCTTGCTTCTTGCTGAACATTTAACTTGCCCCGTGTTTTTGCTCTTCCATCTTGAGGTTTATACTGGCTAGTAACGACTTGGAATAAAGAACCCCATTATCCGAGAAGACTCGGGTAATTAAGATGAATCAACGAATTTTTACTTCTTCTCAACCGTTTTTCGTAACATAATTCAATTATCTTAAATCTCCTTGAATACTTACCTCCTTCAACAATACTCGGGATATATAAGTGGAACTCAACAAACGAAAAGACATAGTGAGGAAGCTTTTATTAACTTTTTCAATCCCCAAGACCCTAAAACATAGCTTACATCCTAAAATCACTCTCCCATCTAGTGTAGGTCATAAGTAGAGTAGAGAGTAGAGTAGTAACTATCTCCTATACTCTACTCTACTCTGAGTAACTCGGAGTAACTCGGAGTAACTCTCAAGTAGCCGAATAGTTTTGACCCATACTGGCCCCCATCTGAACTGAACTGTATAAGAGGCAAGGGATTGCAAGAGAGGAATTGGTAGGTCACTAGACACCTTATTTTGAGGAGGCCGGATTTATTTCTTTTGCGTTGTATTTCATTATAAACTTAATTCTCTCTTTATCTCTCCCCTCTCCCCTCACCTCTCACCTCTCACCCTTCTCTCGTCCCTTTTCATTCCCCCGTCACATCGGCACTCTCAATCTCAGTGCTCACAGGAACATATATTACAAAAAAGGTTTTTATCCTTTCCCTGAGTGTGTCCCTTGTCAAAATCGCGCAGAATGAACGCCACCCAAAAGCATACACACACAATCATCTCTTATCTGTTGTGTGAAGGGGGTATTTAAAAAGATCTTCATCTCAAACGCTTTGTATCTCTCTCACTCTCGCGCGCGCGCGCGCGGTATCATCATATCTCATCAAAATAACAAAAAAGGAAAACCCCTCTCAAAAGGGTCGAAGGAAAGAACACCGAATCCCATACCCGCAAACCCACGAACCCATAAATACTCAAACACGTTCGCCTCTCTCACCACCCAGAACCTCCCTCCTCCAAGGAACCCTCTCCTTCTTCGCATAAGCCCCCAAAAACTCAACCGCAAACCCCGTAATATCACCAACATTACTCCAAGGTCCCACTGGATCCGCAGCGCCCATCCCCAACTCCCCAAGCACCCCCCTTGAAGCATGAGCGCGCTGCCACAGCACATCCCGTTTCTGCTCACTGCTCCGCAAAAGCTCACAAGTCTTGTTATCCCTCATCGCGTACTCCTTACTCTCCAACGCACACCTCCTCAACTCCTCGCGACAGACCGCTCCCAGCCTCGTACTCAACGCTTGAAAAGGAGGAAGTTGTCGCGAGTAACTATCCATGAATTCCCACAGTCGGAGACAGGATTCCCACTGCGAGGTTGTGGGGGGACGATTGGAGGCGCGGAGACCTCGGATAGAGTAGGTGAAGGCTTGCATGTAAACAGTTAAACTCTCAAAAGCAATGCAGAGACCGAGTTTCTTCTGGGGTTCGGACACGATCTCGCGAGTCTTGGATTTAATCTTGAGGATGTCGTCCATTTTGTGTTTCAGCTTGTTAGCGTGCTCGATATGCCGCTTCTCCTCCGCCATGAGACGTTCTACTTCTAGACTGTTATGTATAGGTCTACTAACATCGCCATTGATACGAGGGGGTTTTTCTGCACTTGCTGGCGTGCTGGCGGGTGCTGCTTGGGGTGTACGGGCGTTGCCATCGTTTGAATCGACTCTGCGCATGGCTACTGTTTTGACGGCTTCGCTTCTCCTGGGTGTAGCGAGGAGGTTTTTGTCACTAGGTGCACTAGGTCTGAAGGCAGGTTTGAGTTGTGTGTTGCTCGGTTTAGGTATTTCTGTCTCTCTACGCTTCGGTGGTGGTTCCAGGGGTTGTGGTTCAACTGACTCCACAGGGCGTTTTCGAGCTGGAGGTGGTGGTGGCTTTTGAAGAGATGCTAAAGGTGCATCCTCTTCCGAATCTGATTCCTGGGTAACCTGAAGTCTCTTCGGCTCAGGTTTTGCCTCGGGTTTTTTGTATTCCGATTGCGGTTTGGGTTTCGACTTTAATATTTGTTCTATGGCTTTCCGTGAGGACTTTCTGTATTGCAGTTTCACGATACGACTGAGCGTTGAACTAGATACTTTCTCAGCTTTCTCGGCCCTCTCACCCTCTTGGGTTTTGCTTGATTCTGCTGGCGGTTTCTTTGGAGGGTGTCCAACTTTTGATTTGACAGTCTTACGAGCTACGCCAGGCGTGTCAGGCTGTCGTACTTTTTCGTGTCGAGCTTCAACGGTATTAAGTGCTGTCGCCTTTTGTTGTAGTCGGAGTAGCTCTTGCTCAACAATCTCGGGAAGACCAGGAGACAAGATTGGTGGAAGTATGAAAGGTGGCGATGATGAATTAGGAGGAGTAGATAGAGGTGATGATTCATTGACTGAATTTTTGACCACAATAGTGTCTCGATTAGGGGCTTTAGATTTCGTTGAGGGAGTATTTGAAGAAGAATTTCGGCCTGATTTGGTTTCCTTTACATGTGACCCAAAGGAGGAAGGATGTGATGTAGGCTCATTGTCAAGATCGGCTGGTAATGGCGATAGGAGAGGTGGGAGGTTATTAGGCTTCTCGGAATGGGATTTTGAAGCTTGTTTTGTATCGATAGATTTTGAAACTTGGCCAGGTTTTCTTGGTAGGGGAGAAGCTTGAGCTGGTGGCCTTTGGGATTTGAGCGGGGAAGGTCGTGTATCTGATCGTAATTCTTGCTTTTTTGATGGATTATTCAGAGAGTTTGACATAGCTTTCGTTGGCTCAATCTTCGTTCGCTTCTCGGGTGGAGCTATCGCAGAATCGAGAGGCCTCTTTCTAGGGTCGGATACTTGTCTATCGCGGCGGGGAGATGGGGGCCGAGGAGGTAGACCATGCTTGGCCGGTGGTAATGAGTGCTGATCAGCTTTTGGGAGTTTTGGGGTATGGGATTTGCTGTGAAGGGATTCGCGGGTGTCAATATGGCCGTTGAGACTATGCCGAGGTCGTTCTCTTGCTTCTGGGCGAGCTGGGAATGCATCGCTTGATCTAGGGAACCTGCATTAGCATGATGCGCGCAGCAACTTATGACGTGAACTAACCGATCTTCTCGAGTTCCCTTCTCCGCGCGAGCTACATGACCCACTGAGCTTGCGCCATTCTGCCTTCCTCCTGCCAGACCACCTTCCATCGAGGGCACTCGAGACATGGGCGTACTAACAGAAAGGTTGGGATTTTTCGAGTGACCTGGCTTTCGCTCCGCGTCGGCGGCGAGGGGCTTCGGCGATGGCTTTACACCCGTTTCCTTCATGCTCTTGTAGTCTTTGATTGAGTATTTGACAGATGCTTTCTTTGTCTCCCTCAGGGCGTTTGGGGTCGGAGTATTGCTGCGCGCATCTGCGCTTGTGGATGGGGGCCCCGCGAACTCATCCTCCCAGTTTCCCCTGGCAGTAGCAATGCCTCGATCGCCATCTTGAACCAGTGTCATGTACTGCAGATGTTTGACCTCCCATGATTGGAAGGGTGTGTTTTTATTCTCGTGAGGAAACTCGGTTCGGTATGGGTAGTCTGTGATAACTTCGAGGAGGTAAGGAGTCTATTTTCTTTGTTAGAGCCAAGATATCAAAGTTGTCGCAGAAAGGCTCACATGTGGAAGGTGGCAGTCTCTCAAATCGCGGATTTGTTCGTTGAGTCGGCTCAATGTAGTGGTATCTTTCGAAGCGCCCGCCTTGGCCTTCTTGCCCTCCATCGTGAACGTTTTTCGTGCCCGATCCAGGCAGTGGAATCCAAGTATCTCGAAGGTAGTAGAGTGTGTTTGTGATTGGAATTTCAAGAGGAGGGTAAATGCGAAACAAGGTCTGCTGGTGCTTCGCGCATTCACGGAAAGTGCTTCGATCGTGTCGCGTAGATTATCCAAGTCGCGATTTCCGTGCGAATGGAGGCAGATGTCGTTTCGAATGTATGGAGAGGAAGATTCGATGGTGGTCGATGATGGCAGCTATTATCTCGAGATCAAGGGCTATTCATGTCGCAAGCGGCTGTCACGCCAACCCATGCAGCAAGTTGTACACCTCCAGCGACCTCATAGAAGCTTCCGCCGCGCAACTCGAATTGGCGGTTCTGCCGGTCGCATCAATGGGTTTCGCCGTCGACAGTAATTGCGTAGTAGTCCTGGCAAAGGCACAGGAGGAGGCTGATCGCGGGGGAGGGAGCAACGCGGATGTTCAGGGAGATGGATATCGAGGCGTGTGTAAGGATGAATCCCGTGGCGCGGCTGGGGTTGTTTCCAGGGTTGGGTGGAGCTACATCGGCAGTCTGCTGAAATGAAAAGCGGTACTGGTAGTACTCCGTACCTAGGTAGACGACGATTGGGATAGAGATTCAACGACTAGAGATGAAAACAAAAACACTAAAAGATTGCATGTTAGAAAGAGACAATAAGTACAGGAAGTAGGCGATTATTCCAACTTTCTGCTCAAAACCTTTATTTTCCAATAGCAAGGTTCCTATTCAAACGGAAACCCAAATCTGATATTCGGTGCTGCTTTTAATATGCATGAATTTAACTCTGTGGTAGGTTCTTAGTCAGAGAACAACTTATGACGGAAACAAGCTAAACCACACTAGTAATATAGCTCGTAATTAAGTCATAACCCCCCTTTTCATACATCGTTATCGTTGGGCTGACTGCTCGCTCCTGCTCCTCACTCGTAAGGCGACCAATACCATCCCTTCCCTCTCGGCAGCTGAGGGGGTCTCTCCAACCGAACCTGAAAAATGGGTACGAATAGTATCACGTGTTAGAGCCAAGTACGGGCAAGTTATCGTCTATACTCGTATTGTGCCTGAAGTTCGGAAAAAATCTATTCAATTGTCTCCGGAGACTTGGAATAACAAAGTCAATTCTCTGAAATCGTTGGTATCATTTGTCCGGGCTCATGTCGTTCCACTCAGGTGTAGCTGGAACGATGAGCGAGAGGGCTCTTGCATACATTTGTTCTTCAGTAGAACGCTCATCCTCCAGAGCGCTTCTAATGATATTATACAGCCCCAGGAGCCACAAATATGTACGAAGGTGCAAACACAAGAAAGCCCGGTGGACCCTCTGGTAAACCCTTCCTTCCCAAATGTAAATATTATACACACATATTCAAATCCCCCAAAAGGTCCTCTTCAACTCCATGCTAATGCAATGCACACGCATCCTGCTCCACGCTATGCCGCTGATTCGAGAGAAAAGCACTGATCGCATAACCATTTACCTCTAATCGGCCGTCCGGACTTCTTTGCACATTCGCGATGGTAGAAACGATACTGATAAATTAATTGGTACGTTTCATGATCCTTCAAGGAAGGAGAAAGAACTTACAATGCATTCCTTACCCTTGCAAACCACGCTATGTGTCATCCCGGCCGGTTTGAGGCATATGCATTCCTGCTTCTTACGGGATTTCTCCAAGGTTGGCTCTTCTCCAACCTCTCTATCTGCTCTGCCCTCCATCCTCTTTGCTTCGTGTTTCAAGATATCCATACACTCAGTAAAGTGCTCATCCTTTATAATACCCCGCATCACAAGCGCCTGGCAATGCATCGTGAACTCTCTCTTCCTCCTCTTCTCGTTCAGCCACTTCTTATTAAGCCTAACGAATTGGACCATGGCCGTAGGGAGATGGGCAGTGACCGTGAGAGGGGTCGTATCGCCTCTGCTAGTGACAAATGGGTTCCACCGATTGAAATATTCTTTTTCAGAGTCAGTTAAATCGGTAAAATCATTAACCACGTCACGATGTCTCTGCTCGAACCATGTCTCATCTTCATCACTGCTTGGGATATCGTCGCCTGGTTTTAGGAGTGATTTGGTTATTTGGTGGAAGACAGGTCGAGGAGTTTCTGGGACGGGCACTTTTGGCCTCATAGGCATAACTTTGGGGAGTGAGAATTCGACATCGTCCGAAATGGCTGATGTATTTGGTGAGCTCTGCCGAGTCCCTTGCGGCGAAGAGGAAGAAGATAATGAAATAGGATCCTGATGGTATTCGGATCTGGCATTGTGTTGTGGCCCAAGACGGCTCTCGACCCAAGAATCGTCGCCATTCAGATGCTTTTCAAAATCGAAAAGAGTTCGCGGCCTTCCAATCTGAATAGTTTTCCACCTTTCGCTATTTGGGGCTGAGCGACTTTTGACAAGGTCGACAAAGAATGCAGCCCGAGGTGGCGGCTTTCGAAAAGAGAATTTGAAGTTTCCGTGCGCATTGCATAGATGGACTCTCAGTAACTCGAATGTTCGGCTGGGGTAATAGCAGAATGGACAATCGAGCCCCGGGAACACGCTTTGTTGCTTCACCCCTATATCTGCCGCATCGGCTCGCCCCAAACTGTAAGACACTGTTATACCATCTCTTCCAAGGACACCCGGACTTGGCGACCTGGTTCGTACATCGCGACTTTGCTGCCTGTGTCGAGGTTGCAAATCTCTGCTTTTCCTTGGAGAACGCCCTTGGGCTTGTGCGCTCAGAGATTTCAAGTTGTAAGTTGGAACACTAACACGCTGTCTCTGTGATCTATTGGCCGCACTTTGCAAGGCGAGACTCTCCTCTCTAGTCCGCTTTGCCGGAGGCGCAGTAGAAAAACGAGACGGGGGTAGAGGGATAGGAGGCTCGCATTTCGGAATCTTGGGTACGATTGGCGTCGCAGAGTTTGGGAGCGACCATTGAACTCGCAATTCGAGCGTATAGTCTATCGATTGCTTGTACTCCTCGTAACAGATCTGAAGCGGATGAGATAGTTTTTGATGAGCTGGCTCTTCTAGCGGTGTCATGCAATATAAGCTGAGGTCTGTCAAACTGGCCTCTCCACTATCGAGAGCTCGAGATACCGACATATCAGGACCACCTTTCAGTGGAGGTATGTCGAGCAGTGGCCAACTTCGATGGAAACCAACGCGTTCTATAGTAATGTACGCACGATACTCGTCGGCGAGATCAAAAACCTGCTCCAAATCACCGTGGTCTCTTTGGCCACCACGAGGTCTTCGGTTCACATATAGGTCCTCTGGCAGAAAGACAAAGCCCCCGTCTTCGGGGTAGATGAAGCCCCTCTCTATTTCATTGTCGGAAGACGTAATCAATAAAGTAATTTGTTTACGGTATTGGCGTCTCTCTTGCCATGCCTTCTTTGAGATGCGGCACTTGATGGATACCGAACAGCTGCATATGATCTCGAGGGGTCCATTTTGGATATCAAAAAGCGAGAGCTCGACAGAATCTGGCTTCGCAAATCGAATTCCGCAGATGTCTACTACTAAGCCGCCTTCGAAGTCTCTTGGTTCTCTTGGTAGAAGGTGGTCGATTGACCAGTCTGGTGGTTTCGCAGCTGGGGTGATTGGAGTCGATTTGTGAAATGGCAGTGCGAATCTTGATCCATTGACCATCTCAACCAGGTGACCTCCCAAGTTGTCTGTCATCCTCTTTTTCGCAGGTCGCGCTTCCTCATCCTCGTCGCGCCCCTCTTGCCCTTCAGTAACTGCCGTAAATGCGGAAGTCCTCCTGCGCTTTGGTGGTGGCCTGGGGTCAACATCGTCGTCGTCGTCGTCGTCTCCCGATTCCTCCACTTGATCTCTCTCGCGCGACGGCTTCAATGGTCTCGGATGCGAAGTTTTTGATGATAGTTGTGCCCCCATCTGGAGCGTACGGGCGTGGTTGGCCAGCTGAACTCTTCTCAAATTTTTAAGTAAAAATGGCGGTTGTGATTTGACTTTTTTCAGGTGATGTGGTATTGCCGTAAGTGAGGTCATTTTTGAGGAAGTCGCTCATTTTCAAAAAGGGAAGTCGCGCAGCGATGTGAGGCTGTGGGGAAGTCAATTTAATGAGGGCGGGGACAGAGACACCTCTGCAGACTGCAGCAGGACGGCCAACTAGGTAGGTAGTGAATTCTTCCTCTGTGAAGCACAACACCCACTTAGAGGCGATTGTATCTATGCGTGTGGTGTTGCGAAAGAGATGCGCCTCTCATTGCAAAGAGATGCGATGTGCGCGTTGTTTAGGCGCGTCTGGGTTGGTGTTGAAAGAGGGCCAGCCAACCTCAACTGGCCTGATATGTATACGCCCACTCCCAAACGGGAAGTTAGGTTGAGTATATCTCCTTTCCTCCTCGTAATCGCCCTCCAATTCGCTCATCAATAGTAAGGATGCGCTGGGTTGCGCATCATGGTGGTTGGTGATGCGATAGGGAGGATGTTTACCTAGCCAACCATTACCTTAATTTCTGAAGTGAGAAGAGGAAAAGGAGCAGGCCAGACAAGGCGACAAGGCTACAAGGCGACAAGGCTACAAGGCGACAAGGCTACAAGGCTACAAGGCTACAAGGCTACAAGGCTACAAGGCTACAAGACTACAAGGCTACAAGGCTACAAGGCTGTGAGCTTAAGCGGGCGGTTGCAGGGGTGCGATAAGAAGTTAGATCGCGGCGGAATGCTGCAAGGCTGACACATCGCCACTAAGGTAACTTAACCTCACAACAACCTCAACTTCTTTGTGTCGTTTTCAGAGCGCATTCACCTTTCCACGCCTTCCACTTCCCGCCAGCAAACCCCCGCTCCTACATTCGCCACCAGCAATCTTTGCAGAGCCGCATGGAATAGCATCGCATAGTCCTTCACTTCACCCTTCCTTCCTCCCGATCTGCTGCATGCAAACATGGCGGGTCGCCGAGCAAGTGCCAGAGCCCCCGCCCTTGCCCCTCGAAGCAGAGGCAAAACCACCATCTCCTACACCGAAACGGCCACCAGCGACGAGGATGAAGACAGCGATGGAAGCGACTCATCTGTAATCTTCCTGTCACAACGTCGAACCTCCCCCCGAAGCAAACCCAGATCGAGAACACAGCCCTCGCCCTCGAAGCGCTCTGCACGACCACGACAAACGCTCGATGAGGAGGATGATGATGATGAAGATGAAGATGAAGATGAAGATGAGAACGACACCTCTGAAGATGAGCTTCAACGCCGCCCCGCTCCGAAGAGACAAAAGACATCTAGGCATGGCGCTTCGAGACCAACGAGATCACCAAAGAAGGCGAAGCCATCCAGAAACCGAAGCCGCCGCACATTAGCAGCCCCAAAACCAGCATCCAGATTGAAGGCAGAAGAGGCGTCAATTTCCGCTCAAATATTTTCCTCTGGAGTCGTCCCACCATGGCAAACGCTTCCCTACCAAATCCTCCTGCAGATTTTCGAGTACGCGGCGTATCCCCTTTACGATGAACACTCCTTTGCCCCGACCACATCTCCAAAGTGGCTTCTAGACATGTCCCGACTCTGTCGCGCATTTGCGGAACCAGCTCTTACAGCCCTATACTGTTCACCACCACTTGTTCCCATGGTTTACGCCCACAAACTAGTCAATCTAATCAATGAGGACTCAGCAACGAAGACTTTCAGATACCGGCGCAAGATCAAGTCACTTTGCATTGATGTCCATCAAGTCCTTGCCTACTCTCTTTCTGGAAGCGGGCATCTGGACTTGCACAGCCTTATCAAAGACTTGCCCCTTTTGGAGGACTTGGAGCTATACCATTCAAAGGATATGTCTCCGTATAGACAGCTCGATGAAACCATAAAATGGACCTATCCCGAGAACATGTTTGACGCCTTGGAATATGTCGACCCCGCTCATACAACCATGGGTGATAAAGTCAACATCTGCAAGCTAAAGAGCTGGCGTTGGTCCTCGAGGCTTGCGGGAAAGACCTGGCCAATCCAAAGATTGATGGAAGTACACTTGAAGCCATCATTCGCTGAACTCCGAAAGATTGCTTTTGTCAACTATCAGATTCCAAAGGTCAAAAAGGACGAGGAACAGCCAGAGCACGAAAAGATTATTGCAAAATCGTTGAAGCCTTTGAAGAACCTCCAACATCTCATCTTTGAGTCGTCAACTCTGGTTAACGCCACCCTCTTGCCTCTACTCCCAAATAACTTGCGACGACTGGAGCTCATCAATTGTTGGGATGTGGTTGCCGAAGACTTTGCCGAATTCTTGCTCACTCATGGTAGCCAACTTTGTGAGCTCACGCTAAACCACAACCAATCAATGAGTTTATCGTTCCTCACTGTGCTTGGAACTGCGTGTCCAGATCTCGAGGTGTTCAAGATGAATCTTACGTACTTTAACCAGCACTTTACCTACCACGATTCAGAACCTGCTTACGACAAGTTGCTTCATCCGGAACAACTCCCAGTATGGCCATCAACTCTACGTACAATAGAATTGATTAATTTGCGCAAATGGGACACTGATGCAGCCGAAATGTTCTTCCAGAGTCTCCTTGACAGTGCCGCTACTCTTCCTGATCTCCGAAGATTGACGATCCAAGCCATTCTCAATATCGGATGGAGAGATCGTGCCTCTTTCCGCGATAAATGGGTTGGATCACTCAATCGAGTTTTTAAACAAGTCCTTCAACCGCCTCGCCACCATACGACAATAAACATGCCTGTCTTATTCCCGGAATTGACTCGACACAATTCGAGACCTCTCGTCGTCATCCCAATTGTCGAATCTAAACTCATTTCCAAGAGAATTTCGTCAACTTCAAGTTCAAGCAGTGCCAGTACTTCCTTCTCATCGATCTCATCAAGCGCACCACTTGTCAGACGCTCTCAACGATCAACTGTCCGTCAGTCTAAACCTAATGCTTATGTCGAAAGTCCTGTTACCTCCGAAGTTGAAGATTCTGATGATGTACCTCTTGTTACTCTCGTCCGCTCAAAACCAAAACTCGAAGAAGACTCGGATGACGTCCCCCTTGTTGTTCGCTCCCTCCGCTCCCGCTCAAAATCAAAAGCTCGAGATTCCGATGACGCTCCTCTCGTGCCTCCAAAACTCACCGGTCTCGCCCGAGAATTACATATCCTCCGCCAAACAGCAGGCATGGATTCTCCACCCAACGTTCCTTCATCACCTGCTACTGCGATCGATATCTCGGATGTTAGTGACGATGAACCACTTGTCAAGCGATTCACTGGTAAGGGTAAAGCCAAGGCTAAGGTTAAGGCGAGACCTGTGGAGGTTATCCAAGGACTGTGTGAGGTTGTTGAGGTGCGCATCGATAATTTGAGACCGACTGAGCGGCAGGTTACTGAGGCGGACTTTCTCGATGAGGAAATTAGCGGAGATGAGGATTGGGATGGGGAAGATATTGATGAGGGGGGGTATGCTTGGTAGTGTACTTGGTGTTGTGCCCTTTTTCTTCTGTCTGGAACTGGGGTGGCGATTGTGCGCTGTGCGTTATGCGTTGCGGCTTTTTGCTTGATGGATATTCTGCTTTGGCTGTTGTTGTTGTTGTTGCTTTTGTATCTTGTGCTACTATTTCCCCCTTTTCCATTTTTTCTCAACTGTTTTACGCCGTTGGCGTTGAGCAAAGTGTATGGACTGGGAGGGGCTTGCTGGAACGGTGTGATGAATGAATTATGAGACTTGTATGGCTATACAAGATGGGTGGTTCCTTGCTACTGTGGACAGTGGACAGTGGTTGCGGGAGTATTATGAAAATTGGTGAGGGACTAACTACCAAAAGGAAATGGAATAGTGAAGCATGGACTTCAACATGGATAGTGTGTACCAAAAGTCTGTACTGTACTACGTTTATCGCGAACGGGGAATTTGTCTGTAATTCTGAGTATGCAGAGAGATAATTGAAAGAAATTCAAAACTAAAATTGTCATTTGGCCCTGACTTCGACATATATAATTTGATGTTGAAATAGATCCTTAATGCACGCTTTCCCCCGAATTCTTTCTAATAATATTGCTCCGAGTTTTGCAGGTTACTTGTTGGTGCTGTATCTAACACCCCTCAGCTCTATGATACATTGACCTCCACGGGAGCGATTAAATTACTAAAATCTCGAAAGGCTACTTGTCATGGTGTTCGCGAGTTACTCACGAAGCGACAGCTTACTCGCTATAAGATTGTAAATCTATAGCCTACCCACTCGACGAGTAAAACTTCTTCTCGTTTAGAGTGATTGGAGATTTCAAGCTACTTGGAACAATACACATGATTGTTTTAAACGAGGTGGGATGAAGAAGAGCAATGAAGCGCGTATAAGTGAGGTAAATGTTCGATTTTGTTGGGCATACTGGCTGATGTTGAGATTGCCACGATTCACATATCCACGAGACTTTGAATCAAACTCGGGCGGGTACTTGACTTGATTGAGTACTTGAGATGTTAACTCTGCATTTCCGCGGCATGATTTTCCCACTTCTCAAAAGAAGGTTCTCTCAAAGGTCCTCCTTCTTTCTAGAGTGGATAGGTAGCCCCGTTTCATTCAACCTCATGAGTTGGGGAGATGTATGCAACGAGCGTTAATTTGGACTGAGGAGTAATTCCCGTAGGGAACTTCACAAGTCTAATTTATAACTTGATTTGACGAGCACATTAAAGTGACTCTGGAGGACGAATATATTACACTCAATCAAAAAATACAAATCCAGCATGTCACCTATCAAGTCCCTCGAAAACGCCATGCGCTCATTTTCATGATCTCAGAATCGATAACTCCTTTCCTTCTTCTCCCCCCGTCTCTCATCATCTTTCTTTTGACGTTTGCGGCTTTCTTGCGCGATCATATCAGTCAAATCTTCATCGAAAGCCCAAGCGCCCTTCTCCTCTTTCTTCTTCGCTTCGAATCTTCGTCTTACTTCCTCCTTGCTAATACCATCCTCGTTTTGTAGAGAGTCTGGGTCCAGCGCCACATCCACATCTCCAGGCTTCTTGCGCTTTCGAGTTTCATCATCTTGACCCAGGACCGGTAAGTGTGCATTTGGCGCAGCACCACGGACATCATAAGCTCGCTCGCCACCAAAGAAACCCTCCGCACGAATTTGACGCTCGGGAATAACGGTATACGCTGATCTGGGTTGAGTCGACTCTTCCGTCTCCGTACCTCTCTTTTGTTTTCGGAGGTCGAAATCCCCACCAACACTCATATCACCTGGGTACTCGGATGGAACTGTAGAGTTCAATCCACCAGGTGTCTCGAGACCGCTTGGTGTTTGTAATCCTGCACCAACGTCTTCCTCGTCCTCTTCCTCTTCTTCATCCTCGTCACTGTCTTCCTCTTCGGATTCTTCCTCTGGTGCTTGAAGTTCACCCCATAGAGTCTTCTCCACAGGCTCACCTAATTGGTTGTTAACTTGGGGTTGGAGAACACCGAAGATATCTCCACCGAAGAGGGGTCGATTGAATTCATCAACTGGGGGTTTTCCGTATCCACCAGGATGGAAACCCCACGCTCCCCCAGGGGGTGGAGGCGCATTCAATCCAGGAACCTTAAGTGAAGGATACGAAGGCGGGGGGCCGAATCGTTGTTGATTGATCAACCATGGGGGTGGTGCTCCAGGTGGAATGTTGAGGGCTTCCTTCAACTCATCGCTGAGCTCTCCAGGTCGTAGGTGCTTCAAATTGGTCTCGTATTCTTTGCCCTCGTAGTAAACCTCGCCGAAACGTGTTAGCTCTGGTTTTGTTTGGAATCTGAAGAAGGCTTCATATAACTTCTGGTAATCGATATCCAATTTTCCCATTTTTGGTTGGACCCTTTCCCGTTGCTTTTGCTTCAAACTTGCTTGATCCTGTTTCTCCAAGACGGCGTCGCGCATTTCTGCGATTCCAGTCTCTTGAATGAACTTTGGGAGTGCGAAAGGCGGCTTCTCTACACCACGCTTCGAGGATAGGTATTCGCGCTTTAGGGACCAATGATTTGGTACTGGGACGACATTTCGGTAGGATTTGATATGAACCAGCAGTCGGGGATCCGAGGCAGAGGTATCTGTCCAATCAACCAGTTCTGGCTTCTGTACAAGGGCCTTCAACTCTGCCACTGACAGCTTATCCCTCTCCTTTCTCTTTTTCTTCGAAAGTTTTAGCTCCTTATCTCCCTCCTCATCCTCGTCGGGTATCTCGTCGTCGTCGTTCCAGATCACCTCTCCCTTATCGGTACTCTTCGGTGCATCGGCTTCCCCATTTTCCGCATCATTCGCGCCGAATCTCTCCAAGATCTCCTTGTACATGGCGTAATTCGGATCATCTTCACTAATTTCGACCTCAGCTAGCTCTTCCTTGGTAGGCTCTGCTTCCGCGGCTGAGCTTTCCTCGGGTGCTGGCTCTGGCTTTACCTCTGGTTCTGGTGTTGGTTCAACCTGTGGAACTATTAGCATAATTGAGTTGACAGTGGGGAGTAGAAGCTGACCTGTGCCTTCTTCTGCTCCTTCTTCTTTGCGCGCCGCATCTGATTCTTGGTCATTTTTGGCGCCATCTTGACTGCAGAGGGAGTTGAGCCCTTGGTTACTGCGCGGCGATTCGACTTTGATTCGAGATGACACGTCCTTGGTGATGCGCCGAAGAAAATGAAGTGGAGTGAGCGATGTTGTCCTGGGTAGGTGCACAAGGCTGGATTGCTTGGAGAACGGAAATTCTAGGGGCGGATTGACAGTTTTTAGGTGTGGGACCGTGGTCTGAAACCTGGCGTTGCCAAGCCCGCTAGGCCTAATTGGTAAATCACGTGCTTACCCTATCAAAAAAAAGTATAGATAGCTTTAAATTAATAACATAATTTTTTAAAGTATCTAAGTATACTTTTAACTATAACTATAGTTATAAACTATCTATTTCTTATCTCTAAAAAGCTTTAATTTAATTAATCTATCTTTTATATTTATCTTTATAAATATTAAAGTTATATAAAACTAGAAATAAGATAAATTATACTCTTAGAGTTTCTAATAAGTTTATCATTTATTCTATACTATTTACTTCTCTATACTACTCTTCTAAAAGCTTTAAAATACTCTAATAATATATACTAATTACTCTTTAATATATAGAATTTAATTATAAGTCTAATATATTTATTAGAATAGAAAGTACTTTATAAATAACCTTTCTACTACTAATAATCTAGATTCTACTAAGTACTTTTAGTATATACTCTAGATAGTC